>NW_020769323.1:17758737-17789176 GCF_900518735.1 Pseudonaja textilis
AGATAGATAGATAGATAGATAGATAGATAGATAGATAGATAGATAGATAGATAGATAGATAGATAGACAGACAAATATCTGAAACAACAAAGGCTAAATGTAAAAGAAACATTTTCTTCTGATATAACTCCAGGAAGGCAACAAAACATTTTTCTCTAACTTTCCCATGTGATGTATCTTGCCAATTGCTTGGCCTTTTATTATTATTTCATAAATATGACAAAATCATGATGTTCATAGTCATTATAATTATATGTGTAATAAATCACAAGCAGCTAAGCACAGAGTGAAAGTGCTTTTATTATTAGATAAAAATTATGATGTCTCAAAGATCATTAAAAGGAACTGGAAAATTCCTTTATTCACTCACACATTTTCAGCTGTAAATTGACCATTCTTGATGCAGGAATGGAAACTTAAAATGAAAAAAAAAAGAACATTAAAATATGTAAAGCCAAAGGAGTCATACATGCATATATAAACCCCTGATAGTCACACCTTCATAGTTGTATAAATACTTCTAGGCATACATACTGAAACAGCCATGCACATATAGTACACTAAATCAGAAAACTGGCTGTTTTTCCAGGCAGTAGCCATCCAAAGTTTCAGGAAAACTTCAGTTTTTTCTACTTATTTTATTATTTAAAATTTCATGGAGATATCTTTTGCATACATAGCATATATTTTCTATAGTCTACTTTCTGTGTTAAAATAGGACTATATTATGATCACTACAGAAGTAAGCTTTCAAAGAGTAAAATAATATTCATCATGCTCACAGTCAACGTTGTCACACCCTCCCTCTGTTCCTCACTTATGGATAATCCCATAGATCCCCTATGATGCTGCTGCTACATCTCTTCATGTTGTAATAATCATTCCTGATGCAACATGTTGAGTATTCAGTGCCCAGTTACCATATGAAATATTGCTGAACTTATTCTATTCAGATCATGAAATAATGACAAGTTTCCAGTGGCTTGCATTTGCATAGTCCCAGGAATTGGTGGGACAAGCAACTCACAGTGACTTCAAGAAGACTGAGTCTGAATCCAATGGAGCAAAGTAGGCACTGGAAACTGAGTCATTGGTTGCAATTGCATTGCATTTGCATAGCACCAGAGGTTGCTGGGACGAGCAGCTCACAGTGACTTCAAAAGGACTTAGCCTAGTTCCAGTGGTACAAGTTAGCAGCCTGGATGCAATCATACAGCTAAAATGTATATCAAGTAGGCTGCAAGGGAATATTTGTAGTGGCTCTCTAAAATTACTCATTGTGAGGGCAACTGACATTTTGATCAGAAAACATAACTAGTTTGAAAATATCATTAGTTCATTCTTAGCTTGTGTGATTGCAATTTTACAATGTCTGGCTTAGTTCGGTGCAACCCTGAACAGTAACTTAAAACTAAAAATTTGTCAATGTTTCTAACAGAGATGTTTGTGCAGTTAAGAATATTAAAGATAGTTGTTAAGAAGAACAAAACTTTTGATAGTGTGTGCCACACCATGTGTACTAATTAAATAAGTGGTAAGGGGACACAAAACAAGTCATGTGGAAATCAAACACAGAGTAAATAAAAAATGACTCAAATGTTTATATACCAAAGCACAAAGTATGAGAAATAAACAGAGTGAACTAGAAATCCAACTACATGATGACAGATATACTACGTTGCCATTATGAAAGTTTGATGGGATAAAACATGTCATGGCATCATTGGATCCTAGTTTGAAGGAAGTACGACCATCTGAAGGGGATAGCATTACCCCTTCCAAATGAGTGGAGAATCCAGGGGATGATGACAAGGTTGGACTGTCTGGCAGTGGGGAAGGGGCAACTAACTGGATGGGGAGCCATCTGCAAGAGCAGATAAGCTGCAGAGGGCCAGTAAAAAAGACAATGTCCAGATCACCTCTGACAAGGAACATCTGCCTCCCCTGCTTGATTCATGGATGAGGAGAACAGAGCCAAGGGAGGCAAAGAGAAGGTCAGCGAGGTTGCTCACAAAGAAGCAAATCTGCCCCTTCTTGCAAGGAATAGCTGAGGAAAGGTGATTTTTCCCAACTGGTACTGATAAAGAACGAGAGACAGCTATTTTGTGATGTGACACAGGACTCTCTCCACTCCTTTTCAAAATCTATTATGAAAATGCTGGGTGAAATTATCCATCACCACAGGTTGAGGTATCTACAGTATGGGGATACATCCAATTCTACATCTCTTGGTGACCCAAGTGATGCTGTAGTGGCCTGGACCCTGACAAATTGAATGACTGGTTACCCAGCATTCCAGGATTCAGGAATTTGTCATGTTTGACTCTGGATTAGGTGGTACTGCCCTAGAAAGACCCCTGTCTGGAGTTCTCCGGGTCTCACGACTCCTGCTCAAGAAGCAAGTAGCAGTTATGGTTAGGAGAGCCTTTGCACAATTTTATGTTGGCCACTAATTGTGACTTCTCCTGGATCAGAACTCCCTGTGCTCAGCATTCAATCCCTAGTCATCTCACAACTGGACAATTTTAATGCACTCTTCCTGAGGCAACTCTTGAAGAGTATTCAGAGGCTACAGTTGGTGCCGAGTATGGCACCCCAGGCAGTTTTGGATGCCCCAAGCATGGTCCCTGTAACACCACTACTCCATGAGCTGCATTGGTTGACAGACTGTTTCTGGATACAATTCAAGGTGTTGGTGATCACCTTTAAAGCCCTTCATAGCATGGATCCAAGTTAGTTGAGGGACTGGGATTGGCCCATCACACTTGTCCTAGTAAGAGGATGCATGCTGCAGGTCCAGTCAGTCCAATTGTGCCAGTTGGCAGGGTCCACGAGGAGGTCCTTTTCTGCTGTTGCTCCTGCCTTCTGGAACACCTTGACCCTGATGTGAAGTTGTCCCCAAATCTCCTATCCTTTCATTAGACCTAAAGACCTGGTTCTGCCAGTTGGTCTGGGTCCCCAATGGGAAAGCAACAGAGTGGGGGTGGTTGATCGAATAAAACTGAATCCACATCCCTCCATTCTGCCCCTGCCCTCCACATATGTCCTTGAATTTAATCTTGGTTTTGATCAGAGGTAGTATTCAACAGGTTCTGACCATTTCTGGAGAACTGGTAAGCAGAAATTTTAAGTAGTTCAGAGAACCAGCAAATACCACCACTGACTGGCCCTGCCCCTATCTATTCTCTGCCTCCCAAATCCAAGCTGATTAGCTGGATCTTCTTTTGTTGCCCTGCACAGGAGAATGGAACTGGAAATCAGGTTAGCAAAGTGGGAAGGGAGTGGGATTTTGCAATAACCTTCCCCAGGAGTGGGGAGGGAATGGAGATTTTACAGTATCCTTCCCCTGCCATGCCCACCAAGCCACACCCACCAAGCCATGCCCACAGAACCAGTAGTAAAAAAAATTGAATCCCAGCACTGGTTTTGATTCACTGTTGTTTTAATGCAGATGTATTTTTATGTCAGTAAGCTGCTCAGAGTTACCTTATGGTAAGATGGGAAGCTAATAAATTTTATAAACAAACAAACAAACAAATTAAAACATTGAATATTGAATATACCCAGTATATGCTTTCTCAAGGAATCCTAGAATAAAGTTCCCAAGTTTTCTCAACTTCTCTTTTGAACAACATTGTGCTGGCATTAAATGCATGCTAATGTCATCCTGCCCATCAAAAATGATCAAAGTCTAATATTTGAATGTATTCAGTTCCTAGTCTCCCATTTGGCACTTCATCTACAGATTACATCACCAAGATTTAGAGGCAAATGTTGGTGCTAGGGCTTTTAGTCATTCTGGGGACATTCAGAATTCAAAAATACAAAGGATTAATTACATAATAAAGGGTAAATCATCACTTTGCAGGAGAATCAATATATACGGAGAGAGCAAAATTATTTTATTTCTTGTTGTATACGCATTTTCTTGAAGCTATTTGGAAAAAAAATCAAAAAGTCTATTTTTAATGCCTATCACAAATTACAGCTTATTCAAATAGATTAATTTATTATGCCTACACAAAGGATTTTCTTTAAATATTCATTTTCTTCTAAGCACTGATATTCGTAATTTAAGTTTGTGTATAGTATAATCAATTAAAGTGAATCATGCTGTGAGAAAGTGAGTTTGGTCCATTAATTTAATCTATTTTAGCAACTCCTGCTGTCTCTGGGATAATTTCTATGGATGCAAGGCATTTCTCAAAGTCTTTTAGAAGTGGGAAGGGACAGCATGTCAGTGAACTCCTTTCTATGAAGCAAATATTTTATGATTACTTTCAACAGTGGTGCATAAGGACACAAGAAGCTGTTTTATTCTCATACAATCCATTGGTTTAGTAGCTTTGTGGGATTTCAGGTCAGGGACCTTACAAGTCTTACACAACAGGGAAGCCATCTTCTCCACAAGTATTACCACTGAATGATAAATGCAACAGTCATATGCAGTGTCAAATGCAATGAGGAATTATCCTCAATTGGTAGCATCACAAGTTAAAGAAGATAGGGTAAGAATGGATGCCCAGTGTAGAGCTCCTTGCCCTGAAGAAAAAATAAAAGTATTCTTTTTCTTGAACAGCTAATGTGAAAAGTTAAACTTTATGCTTTAGAATTGTGTTCTATGGCTAGGAAAAGATATTACCTGTTTTTTTCCCCTAAATTAACTGAGTAATCAAAATCTAATCAAGGTAATTTGATTTGAGCAACTAACGTTTATTAATCATTAACCTGAATCTATTCAAATGAAATGATTTCCCCCATGAGCTGAATTATCAATTAAAATTAGGTTGTGCCTATTGATTCCTTTTTAAATCAATGTGGCCATTTTCCTTCCTTCCTTCCTTCCTTCCTTCCTTCCTTCCTTCCTTCCTTCCTTCTTTTTTCATGTTGTTCGTTTGTTTTAGGATGAAAATGACAGTTTTATCTCTGTTTCTGCTAAACAAAGTATTATTTTGGTTTTTTCTTTATTACTGGGAAATAAAAGAGCATTTCAGTTTGCCAGGAGTCTAATCTGGCACCAAACAAACTAGCCCTTTTCAGTTTTGAAAAGAAGGAATTTAATAGTTTAATAAAATTAACAATGTGAATTTAATAATAGCAATGCGAATTTAATAATAGCAATGTAGCATAAATGAGTGTGTGTAGGATCACAGATATTTCTTTAGATTATTTTTCTGCTGTACTTGAGATAGATGTGTGGAGATAGATAGATAGATAGATAGATAGATAGATAGATAGATAGATAGACAGACCCCACTAAAGCCTGGATCCAAGGAGGAGGAAGACAAGATGGAACCCGGCCCAATGGAGGGGGTGGGCACAGTCCTTATGGCTGAAGAAGAATGATCTGGAGATAAAGACAAGGCAGTCCTTGGTCCCTCTGGCCTTGAAAGTGTAGACAGGGAGTGCAGGCAGATCAAGGAAGGGGGAAGGAGATGGAAACAGCAGGCAGTGGACTAGGGGAGCTCCAAAGATAAGCAAATGTTTTCCCCACCTGATCCCCAAAAGCAGAGAATGGCAAGGAGGCAGTCAGCTCAGGATGACCTGACTACTTGAGAGGAGGGCGCCCTGCCCCTCCTCATGAGGATCACCTGGACAGTAGCATATACAGAGATAGGGAGGGGGCTTTTGTTGGGAACAAGTGTTGTATTTTGTGGCAACACTCCTGACAGTTCCAAGAAGAATTTTGCTCCATAATCTTTGCTGTTGTTGATGAATATTTGATTCTTTGCCTTGACATCAGAGGGCTAATGGCAACATCACTCTGTTCTAGGTTTTTGCTACGTTCCTGGTGGACTGTCTATGCTGTGAAGTTCCAAGGCATTCATTGTAAACTTTGCTGAGTTTGAGATCCTGTCTGGCTCCCACAGTGGACTTCCATTGCTGGGAAGGTTCACTAAGCAGGTGCATTTGCATATGTTTGAGTCTTGCTCTTGACTGTAAGAATGAATTGTGTACAGAGACATGGGAATAGACTGGGACAAGTCTCCAACTAGCATGTGTTGCTTGCATGCCAACCCTGGATCATAATGAGAGAGGGGGGAAGGGAGGGATAGATTACTTTGTATCCTACATCTGGAAGTCATTCTTTGAGGCTTATCCTTCATAAAACTAATTCATATGGTTTTATGAAGTACTTGAGGCAAACTGCACGATTCTGTGTCTTTCATATGGATACCTGAGAAAGAAACAGTTGGAATCAACATCAGGCATTTTGATATGCTTTATTTATTCAGAAGACAAAAAGGGTATGTCATATTGTTTCATAATTAACTTCCTTCAACAATAGAGGCAGGGAAGCAGAATCTTCCAGCAGGAATAGTTTATCCAATATTGTCATCCATCTGGTTTGTGTCCTAGGGTAAGATTTCCAATCAGTATACCCATTAAGAATGGTTAATTTTTTTAAAGTGCATAGTCATCATTAACGAATATATTATTTCATTGTATTGTAAGGCAACAAAATAAAAGCAGATTTCAATTTCTGCTGATAATCTGAGCACATGATAGGAGAAAAGAAAAAATATTATTTCATGGAAAAATAAATATGAAAACTTTACCCATTAAATGACCTCTCTTTCTTCAGACATACACACACTACTACTATCACTAATGTTAAAATCTATTAGTTCTTCCCAAATCTGGATATGTTACCCCAAAATGAGTAAAAGTGTGGTTAAGATACAGGAACCCATTGCAAGAGGAACATAAAAAATCATCTATAAAAATTACTGGCTGAAACTTCTCAGCATCTGGGATTCCAGAGGCAGTTAAATCTTTTTTGCAGAATGAGAACAAAACGATACAGCATCTTCACTTTTCTCTTTGCTTTGCCCCTTATGTTGGTTTGAGAATCAGCTTCAAAAGAGGACTTAACTTATATGCAAAATACTGTTATTACCAAGAGATTTATGAATAGTCATCACCTATCCATGAAGTTTGGTAATTTATCCTTCTTTCTCTCCCCACATCCCTCACATTTTCTATATGACTTTCTTAATATAAATTATTATTGTCCATCTTCTGAAACAGGCTATTTTCATCATGAATAAGTTCCAGAATAGAACATACCTGAGGGATCTGATCTCCCCTATGTAACTTCGAAAACATAGAATAGGTTGAAAGTCCCTAACTGTAACACCAATATGCTCAAGTGGAAGTTGCTAGTGGCTAACAATATGCTGTGTGATTGTGGAGAGATGCAGAGTCTGACCCATTTGTTTGCCTCCCAATTACTACCAGTAGAATGCACTGAAAGTTGTTTGTTTCTGGCCAATGATAAAGCCAAAAGGGGGGCTCATTTTGGCAGTTTATGGTTTGATCTGAACATGAAATAAATAAATCATGAATAAAGTGTTTGAGGTCTGTTTGAAGAAAATGCTTCCTGCATCAGTTTACCTATAACAGTGACGTTTCAGAAGCCATCTTTCTTTTCTGATTCCTGAATTTTTAGTTTGCAAACAAAGGATCTGGTTGGGAAAAAAGTCACTATGCCTCCCTGCTGAGGGCTACTGTAGTTCAATAGTACACCTGAAACCAAACAATGCTATCCAAAACAATTAAAATTGATGGGTACCTTTCTGACTTCCTCATTCATCTGCATCCACATCATGCCAAGATTGCTGATTGGGTTCTAGCTTTGCTAATCTTAATCTACAAAAAAGGAAGCAAATAACTAGCTGCCAATTACCATCCCATTAGCTGCCTCAGTATGGTCAGTAAACTATATGCTGTATTACAAGCTTCTGGATTGCATTGTAACTTAAAATGTTTTGTGTGATGAACAGGCAAGCTTTGAAGTGAGGCCACTCAATCATCAAACATGTTTTAATCTTCCAACATTTAGTTGACAAATACTCCTTTGGAGAATGCTCAATCATCTATGCAGTGCATATTGACCTGAGATGTTCTTTTGACCTTATGTCCAGATCCAAACAGAGGGAGAAAATGAAATCTTCTTCAATTGGTAACTTGTATTTAAGTACCAGTAATCTTTTATGTGAGAACTCTGTAGTGGTTTGCTGGCAGCCTGTGCAGACGGCAGTGGAATTGGACAGTGGAGAAGAAAGAGGATCAGTCCGGGAGTCTGGAGAGGACTTGGATGAGGGTCCTGCATCCAATGCAGAGATGGGGCCAGGACCATCTGGGAGTGGGATGCTGCCTCCAGAGCCTTCAGAGTCTGGCAGCAGTGAGGCAGAGGGCCCAGGGTAGCCTGTTCCCAGTGCGCTTGTGCCAGAGGTGGTATTCAGCAGGTTCTGATCAGTTCTGGCGAACCGATAGTGGAAATTTTGAGTAATTCAGAGAACTGGCAAAAACCACCTCTGACTGGCCCTGCCCCCATCTATTCTCTGTCTCCTGAGTCCCAGCTAATCGGCTGGGTCTTCTTTGGTTGCTCTGCACAGGAGAACGGAGCTGGAGAGCAGGTTAGTGGGTGGGGAGGGAATGGAGATTTTGCAGTATCCTTCCCCTGCCACACCCACCAAGCCACACCCTCCAAGCCATGCCCACCAAGCCACACCCACAGAACTGGTAGTAAAAAATTTGAATCCCACCACTGGTATGTGCACAAAGCTACTAGAAGGTGAGAGTAGCTAAAACAAACGGGGCGACTCGGGAGGAAGGCTGGGAGGTGATTGACCCTCCCGTAAGGAATAAAGAACAGGCAAAGATGATAAAACCTTTACAAGAAGAAAAGTCATTCATTCAATTCAGATTCATTCTTGAAGCCTATCATACCCCTGGTGGAGACTGACTCTGAGGAAGAGGAGGAATAGCCAACAGAGAGTGGAAGTGTGGCTCCAGAGGTGGTGGAGCAGGCTGGGGAAGGGCAGAGCCAGCTGAGCAATCAGAGGAGGATCCAGGCCCATCCCCTATCCATCCTAGGGCATGCAGGGAGGAGAGGATCAGGGAAAAGTGTGGTCTACTCAGGAGGAGAGGGCCATGATCCTCCTCATGGGTTGCAGCTGTGAGCTCTGTACAAGAGTTTGGAACTGCATGTTCACAGATGCTGGGGTCAAATTAGTGCTTTCCTTGGATGAGGTTTATCTTTGTGATAGGTTCTTCCTGTGGACTCTCCCCAGTTATCTTCCTGGAATGTGTGATTAATTATCTTGGTTTGCCTTGGAATTCTCATCAATGCGATTTGTTTTTGTTTTCCTTTTGCTTCATTATCTACTTTTTGAATTTAAACTGTGAGTAATAAAACAGCGAAGCTAAGTTGAAGGCATTACAAGACCTTGATTCATGTTTTAGTTTTTGTGCTATTTTTGAGACACTAACAGGTCATCACATTTTGACTCCAGCCACCTCTTCAACTTATTTTTGCTTTTTGTGGGGTGACCATGGATCAGCTCAGAGCAGACGACACCCAGTTAAGCCAGCAAGTGGCTCTTTTGACTGCACAGGTTGCATAAATGCAAGCTGTCCAGTCACACCGCAAATGCCCGGTGGCAGTGCCAGATAAATTTGATGGTTCTCTGGCCCAATTTCCAGCATTTTTTGGCAGTGCCAGCTTTATATGAGCCTTCGGCCTGAGGACTTCCCCCTTGACCAGGATAAGGTGGGGTTTTTGATTAGTTTGTTGTCAGGCTTTGTTTGTTTGTTGTGCAGCATGTTGGGCGACGCCTCTGTTGACCCAGCCCAACCAGGTGCTGGACAGTTATGCTGAGTTTTGCCGTCAGTTTCAGGCATTTGAGGACTCTGTTCAGAGCCAAACAGCAAACAGACATTAGAGAGAGTTGAAACAGGGGCGTGGCTCACTCATGGATTATATTGCTAGTTTTTGGGTGGTTGCCCAGGATGTACAATGGAATGAGGGAGCACTATTAGACCAGTTCCAGGAGGGTTTGTTGTCAGAGCTCTTGGACGAGTTGGCATGCACTGAATGCCCTCACACCTTTCAGGAGCTCATGCATCTGTGTCTTTGTATCGATGCTAGGCTTAAGAAGCAACGGGTGTGATGACGGATGGAGACTGCGTCTGTTCCCAGCAAGACAGCGCCCCTGGTGGAAGTGCCTTTGGAGGAGCCCCTGAAGTTGGGGCCTGCCTACCCTCGCCTGATTCAAGTAGAAAGGGATAGATGTTGTTGTGATGGTTTATGCCTCTATTGTGGCAATTGAGGCCATTTTGTGGGCAAGTGTCCTGTTAAGACACCCACAGCAGCAATGCCAGTGGTGGCGGGAAACAAGCATCGCTCGGCCTATGGGGGTCTATAAGTCAAGGTGTAAAGTCCTTAGGCCCGCCATCTTCACCAAACTTGACATCCTCGCCACCTTTGACATCTTTGACATCTCCACCACAGTCATCATTGGTGAAGCATCTCGTGCTGACAACAAATGTGTTCATGCCTGGCGTGGGAGCGGTGGAGATCCAAGCCTTGCTTGACTCAGGGGCCATAGCCAATTTCATGGATGCTCATTTTGTTGAGTAGTGGTTCATTCCTCAGCAACGGGTGTCCCCACCAGTAATGGTGGAGATGATTGATGGTTGGGACTTTCGGTTGGGACCTGTGGTTGCTGCAACCAAACCCCTTTGCATGCGTATTAGGCAGCATGTGGATGAAGCCATGTTCTATGTTGCCACAGTGTCTCATTTTCCGGTGGTGCTGGGTTTGGAGTGGTTACAGGCCCATGATCCACAGATTGTCTGGTAGTCTGGAGCTGTGCAGTTCCTTGATAGGAAGTTTGCCAACCATTGCTTGTGCTCCTGTTCAGGGAGTGTGGCTATGCCCGTGGACCTGGATCTACCTGTGGAGTTGGTGGACTTTGCTGATGTGTTTGGGGAGAAGGAGGTGGATCAGTTGCCTCCGCATTGGTCATATGACTGTCCAATTGACTTGTTGCCCAATACGACATAGCCGGTGGGTCAGATATACTCCCTGTCAGAACTGCAGTTGGCTGCGTTGAGGGATTTTATTGACAAGAACCTCCAGAAAGGGTTTATCCAGCCTTCTACCTCCCCATTGGCTGCCCCAATGCTTTTTGTAAAAAAGAAATTGGGGGAGCTACGTCTGTGTTGTGATTTCTGCAAGTTGATTGCAATCACAGTGAGGAATCGGTACCCGCTTCCCCTCATCCCTGAACTGATTGAGCATCTTTGTCAGGCTAAGATCTTCATGAAGTTGGACTTGTGTGAGGCCTACAACCTAGTTCGTATTCTTGCAGGGGACGAGTGGAAAACAGCTTTCCAGATGAGGTACAGTCATTTTGGGGATACTGTGATGCCTTTTGGATTAACTAATGCTCCAGCTGTGTTCATGCATTTCATGCACAACGTTTTCTGTGATCTGTTGGATCAATTCATGGTCATTTATCTAGATGACATTCTAATTTATTGGACTCCCTGCAGGAACACTGGCAACATGCGTGGCTGGTGTTGCAATATTTGCGTGATAACCACCTGTTCGCTAAGCATGAGAAGTGTCACTTTGCACAAACCACGATTGACTTCTTGGGTCATTGTATTTCATCTGCCGGAGTGGAAATGGACCCAGAAAAAAATTAGTCATTACAGGCGTGGGAACCTTCACAGCGGGTTAAGGAAGTGCAATGACTGTTGGGGTTCACGAACTATTACCGCACATTTATTCCCTGCTTTGCTGCCTTGACTGCTCCCCTTTCTAATCTGCTCAAGAAGGGGGAGAAGTTCCATTGGGGTGCTGAGAAGCAGGCAGCTTTCGAGGCGTTGAAGGTCACCTTTGCTTCTGAGCCTATCCTCAAACACCTTGATCCAGGCCAGCTGTTTGTGGGGGAAACAGATGCTTCCAATGTGGCTATTGGTGCGGTGCTCCTCCAGGCCTATGCTCCTGCAGGCACCTTGTTCCTGTGCACGTATTATTCCCAGAAGTTGTCGGCTCCAGAGCACAACTATACGATTTGGGACAAGGAGCTATTGGCATTTAAGGTCACTTTTGAGACATGGCAGCAAAAAGGGGACTCATCACCAAATCGAGGTTTGGATGGATTATCACAATTTGGAACACCTACGTACAGCTCGGACATTGAACCAGCATCAGGTAAGATGGTCCTTATTCTTTGCCTGATTTGATTTCCGGGTAACCTATGTTCCGAGTGGAGGCAATCAACGTGCTGATGCCCTATCTCGGAAGCCCGAGGGAGGATAAAATCTTGCCCTGGATGGTGATTCCGTTGGAGCAATTTGAGGCCATTGAGGAACCTATGGACCTTCAAGTGAGGATTCAGGAGGCACAGTGGCAGGACCCATTTGTGGCAGCTCAACGTCGAGAATTGGATGAGAATGGGAGACAAGAGACTCCTTGGGCATATATTGGGGACCTGTTGTGGTTCCATGATCGCATTTACATGCCTGGAGGTCCTTTTCATGGCCTTATCCTATGTCAATGACATGATAGTCTGGTGGCGGGACACTTTGGGGTGTTCAAAACACTGCACCTCATCTCTAGGACATTTTGGTGGCCGAGACTTAAACATAATGTGTCGGGATATGTGGCATCCTGTGGGATCTGTCAACAAGCCAAGTATGCCCCTGGTCTCTTGCAGCCCTTGCCCACACCAGAATGACCTTGGAGGGCACTTTCATTGGACTTCATCACTGAGTTGCCACCATTGAAAGGTGCTACAACCATTTTGGTGGTGGTGGATATGTTGATTAAAATGGCCCACTTTATTCCGAGTGCGGGTCTTCCGACGGCCAAGATAACCGCTCAATTGTTTATCTCCCATGAATTCCGGTTGCATGGGTTACCAGACCGAATAGTATCAGATTGGGGGGTACAATTTATGGCATGCTTCTGGCAGACCCTACTCATGAAACTGCAGGTTCAGGCATGTCTGTCATCTGCCCATCACCACGAAACTGATGGGGGGACAGAGAGCATGAATGCTTTTTTGGAGCAGTACCTCTGCTGTTTCAGCAATACTCAACTAGACAATTGGGTGAAAGTGCTGCCAGTGGCAGAATTCACTTATAACAATGCTCAATGTGCATCCACACATGTGTCCCCGCTCTTTGCTAACTATGGTTTTCATCCATGACTTTTCCCTTTAGCCCCATCTGATTCCCCAATTTCAGCAGTGGATACATTCTTGCAAGAGTTAAAAGCTGTGCACCACATGGTCCGAGATCAACTAGAGAGACCCAAAGAGGACTACAAATATTTTGCAGACCGACATCATTGCAATGTTCCACCTTTAGTGGTAGGTGATTGGGTTTGGCTCTCTACTCGATACTTACTAACAATGTGGCCATCAAAAAAGCTTGATCACCCTTACTTGGGACCTTTTCCGGTCAAGGCGGTTATCAATCCTGTGGCTTTTTATCTCTCCCTGCCATGGACCATGCATATCCATCCTGTTTTTCATCACTCCCTGTTAGTCCCTGCCTCAGCCGACAGTCCACATAGATCAGCTCCATCACAGCCAGGCCCAGTAGCCCTTCTAGGAGAAGTGGAGTACAAGGTTGAGAGCATCTGAGATTCATACCAGTTGCAGGGCCGATTTCAGTATTTGGTGGCATGGAAAGGTTATGGACCAGAGGACTTCACCTGGGTTGGTGACACTGATGTTCATGCTCCTCATTTGATCCATGACTTCCATGCTCGGTTTCCTCAACATCCTTGTCTGCCTGGTCCCAGAGGAGGGAACCCTGCAGGGGGGATAGTATCACCCTGATGGAGACTGACTCTGAGGAAGAGGAGGAACAGCCAACAGGGAGTGGAAGTGTGGCTCCAAAGGTGGTGGAGGAGACTGGGGAAGGGCAGAGGCCAGCTGAGAACTCAGAGGAGGATCCAGGCCCATCTCCTATCCATCCTAGAGCACGCAGGGAGGAGAGGATCAGGGAAAAGTGTGGTCTACTCAGGAGGAGAGGGCCATGATGGGTTGCAGCTGTGAGCTCTGTATAAGAGTTTGGAACTGCATGTTCACAGATGCTGGAGTCAAATTAGTGCTTTCTTTGGATGAGATTTATCTTTGTTGGCATTCTTCCCATGGACTCTCCCCAGTTATCTTCCTGGAATATGTGATTAATTATCTTGGTTTGCCTTGGAACTCTCATCAATGCAATTTGTTTTTGTTTTCCTTTTGCTTCATTATCTACTTTTTGAATTTAAGCTGTGACTAATAAAACAGCAAAGCTAAGTTGAAGGCATTACAAAGATCTGGATTTATGTTTTAGTTTTTGTGTTATTTTTGAGACACTACAAGTCATCACAAAGACCTTTGTACTTCAGTTAATTTTTGTTCTAGTTTATTTGACATTTCTGTTATTGGCAGCACTTCACAGGAAAGAAACGTGGGTTCTTATCCCGAGGGACTGTTTGAGATTCATTACCAGCTAGGAATGAAAATAATTCCCATTGTTGCAATAAAACAAGAGTTGTTTTTAAAATAAGCATGTGCATAATTACGGTCTCGGAAGCTTTGGTCAGAACAAACTCCTGATGAAGGTACGATGCAATGCTCAAGAATGCTGCACTAAAGAAAGCCCTGTTAAGAGGAGAGTGACAAAACTATATCTAACTCCCCTTCTTGTATCTATTGATATTTGTCTGTCTAGATCAGGGCTGTCAAACTCATGGGCCAGATGCATCATGTGTTGGCCATACCCACACCTGGGTATGGCAAAGGAGAAAAAAGTCATGATACATCACATGATGATGCCATGACACCATGATGATGTGAGTTTGACATTCTGGTCTAGAAGAACACCAAAAAATTAATTACTCTACAACAAAGATCATGGTTTTTGCTAAGAGCTCCAAGATGCATGGGTGACAACTAAATAATCATCTAATAGAACAACTCAAAACCTTTAAATATCTGGGGATTGTCTTCAAAGCTACAGTTAACCATAAATCTCATGCTGGCTACAACACTTTAAATGCACACACACACTCACTCACACACACACACACACACACACACACACAAACACACAGTGTCAGTTTTACAAACTGTTTACTTCTATGCTAAGATCTGAGCCCAACTCCTTCTTTGGAGTTCATTTGGGCCACTCTAGATCATTCCTTGCTTCAGAAAGAGTTCAGTCCAAGTTTCAAGCACCTTACGGTGTTTCAGATACAATACTTTGCTGTGAAGCTGGCCTTCTTAAAATTGAAACTGGATTTACAACTTCTTCTACAGGTTTAAACTCTCCTTCTTTCCAATTGGTTGGCCCCCTTATGACCGATAGCTTCCAGATTGCAACTTTATTCATGACCATCTATCATCTTGATTCACTATGAACAAGCAGTAGCTGATCTCACAACAGTGATCCATTTATTCAGAGCTGCAAACAGACTTTCCAGTTTTACCCAGAAACACCTTGTTTTGCCACTCTGCACATCTTCTCCAATCAATTAGATACAACAATCATATAACAATGGCCAACAGTCCTTACTGAAAAAAGGTTACCAAAACATCCCCTTTAAAAAGAGACTGTATGGTTGAAGAATAATTGAATAGTTGAATTGATAGAACATGTTATATTCTATTGACCTCTCTGTGCAGGTGCTCCACAGGAAATGTTATTTTCACTCTATACTAAATATCTTGATCATTCCAATCTTTTTTATACGTACTATGCAGAGTACAGAATGCCATAGTATTAACTTTAACCCTTTTTAGATATTTTAGAATAACTACATTTTCCTTCTTTCTTAATTAACTGTGACCTTTGTGTTTTATTTGCTGATATATAACTGAATAAAGATTTGATATTGATTGATTTAATTGATAGCTTTATTTGATCATCAATTACTATTATTATAATGGATTATGGTAAAAGCCATTTTTCTTCCTTAGCTGAAATATGTTAGCTATTTGGAGGAATAGAGATAAGAATTACTACTTGCTTTCAGCACAGAAATTTACCTAACTTACTTCTACCTTCCTATCAGTTAAAAATGCTTTTATCTTTTTCTGTTTTGGTCCTGGCATTCTATTTCTTTTATCCATGCTTATCTCTAGCTGTAATAAGTACCAGCACTCAAGTTTACCACACTTATCTTGATTTCAGATGTTAAACTGAGTCAGCTTGCTTTGTACACAAATGGGGAAACTACCTGGGATTTAAAGTCTGTTGATTCAATGGGAAATTGAAATTGAAAAGATATACCAGACAAATCGTATCTGTAACTTTGCCAAGAAAGCTACATGAATAAGTCATTGGTAAAACACATTGCAGTAATTTGAGTAAGAGGCTACCAGGGCATAGATTACTGAAACAAAAACTTTATCTGTGCTTTGTTAAACAGATGCTGCTTGATAGCTGTCATGTTTGTGCCACCACACACTGCATTTTTCCCACTGACATCCAAGTACAGGTGAAACTTAAAAAATTAGAATATCATGCAAAAGTTCATGTATTTCAGTAATGCAATTTAAAAGGTGAAACTAATATATAAGATAGACTCATTACATGCAAAGCAAGATAGTTCAAGCCGTGATGTGTCATAATTGAGATGATTATGGCTTACAGCTCATGAAAACCCCAAATCCACAATCTCAGAAAATTACAATATTGTGAAAAGATTCAATATTCTAGGCTCAAAGTGTCCTACTCTAATCAGCTAATTTAGCCATTACACCTGCAAAGGGTTCCTGGGCCTTTAAATGGTCTCTTGGTCTGGTTCAGCAGGAATCACAATCATGGGAAAGACTGCTGACCTGACAGTTATGCAGAAAACCATCACTGACACCCTCCATAAGGAGGGAAAGCCTCAAAAGGTAATTGCAAAAGAAGTTGGATGTTCCCAAAGTGCTGTATCAAAGCACATTAATAGGAAGTTACGTGGAACGGAAAAGTGTGGAAGAAAAAGGTGCACAAGCAGCAGGGATGACCACAGCCTGGAGAGGATTGTCAGGAAAAGGCCATTCAAAAGTGTTGGGGACTTTCACAAGGAGTGGACTGAGGCTGGAGTCAGTGCATCAAGAGCCACCACACACAGACAGATCCTGGACATGCGCTTCAAATGTTGTATTCCTCTTGTCAAGCTGCTCCTGAACAACAAACAATGTCAGAAGCGTCTTACTTGGGCTAAAGAAAAACAGAACTGGTCTGTTGCTCAGTGGTCCAAAGTCCTCTTTTCTGATGAGAGCAACTTTTGCATCTCATTTGGAAACCAAGGACCCAGTGTCTGGAGGAAGAATGAAGAGGCACACACTGCAAGATGCTTGAAGTCCAGTATGAAGTTTCCACATTTCTGTGTTGTTTTGGGGAGCCATGTCACCTGCTGGTGTTGGTCCACTGTGCTTCATTAAGTCCAGGGTCAACACAGCCATCTACCAGGAGATTTTGGAGCACTTCATGCTTTCTTCTGTAAATGAGATTTATGGGGATGCTGACTTCATTATCCAGCAGGACTTGGCACCTGCCCACACTGCCAAAAGCACCAAAACCTGGTTCATTGACCATGGGATTACTGTGCTTGATTGGCCAGCAAACTCGCCTGACCTGAACCCCACAGAGAATCTGTGGGGCATTGCCAAGTGAAAGATGAGAGACATGAGACTGAACAATGCAGAAGAACTGAAGGCCACTATGGAAGCATCCTGGTTTTCCATAACACCTCAGCAGTGCCACAGACTGATAACTTCCATGCCACACTGCACTGAGGCAGTAATTGCTGCAAAAGGGGCCCAAACTAAGTACTGAGTACATATGCATGCATATACTTTTCAGAAGTCTGATATTGTTCTATGTACAATCCTTGTTTTATCGATTGCATGTAATATTCTAATTTTCTGAGATTGTGGATTTGGGGTTTTCATGAGCTGTAAGCCATTATCATCACAATTATGACAAATCACGGCTTGAACTATCTTGATTTGCATTCTTATATTAGTTTCACCTTTTAAGTTACATTACTGAAATACATGAACTTTTGCACAATATTCTAATTTTTCAAGTTTTACCTGTACATGCTGAATCTCTGAAGGAATTATAACTCAAGCAATGGTTTTAAATGTAATAATAACTGATTAGAATCTAATATTCAATCTTTTTCTCTGATCAAACAGTTTGTTTTAACTTCCAATATCATTCATTTGTTTATTCATTTATCCATTCAATCAATCTGATAGTGGAAATAACTTCTTTAATCAATCCAATAAAATGTGCTTTGAATATCTCGCTACCTATCTATCATCTATTTATCATCTATTTATCTGTGAACCTGTCTAGCTTCAACAACTCTACTGCCATGCCCCCGTGGGAGTCTGAATCTGCAGGGGAAGATGAGCTGGAACAAGAGCTGACAGAGATGGAGAGGGTGAATCCGTTGGCCTTGGAGGAAACTGGGGAAGGGCAGAGTTCATACCCCTTCCTGATCTGAGAGCAAGGAGGAAACAGAGACGGTCACTGCAGATTGAGCTGGCTACAAGGGAGGAGACTACCCCTTTCACAAGGCACACTGGGAGATTGAGATGTAAGGAGGTGCCAGTGGGAAGGGAATTTGTCAGGAACAAGTATTTAATCTGAGGAGCCTCGTGTGCACTTGCCAATGCCTGTGCTCTGTCGTGTGGGGCTTGCCAGTTTGCCTGCTTCACTGTTTTGGCTTACCTGGTTTATTGGACTACTGGCCCTGGTTGCTTCTTTGGTTAATCTGGCTTACTGGACTGCTGGCCCTGGTTGCTGTGTGGCTAACCTTGCTTACTGGACTACTTGCGTGAGAGCTTTGCTCCAGGATGTGCAGTGAATGTGCATTATCTGTTTTTTTTCCCTTAAAGATATCAATTGCATTGTAACTTCACCATTTTTGCATTTAATGTTTTCATTACAACAACGCTCATATTTAACTGTGTGCATATTAAGCACAACTGACATATATTATAAAGCAGGTTATTTTCAAGGTCTTTCTCTGTGCTCTGATCATCTGTCAGAATGGGAAGCTAAGGGCCATAGAGATATGCAATTGCAAGTTAAGAAACTAGGTTTGCTTAAAAAATTAATACTGAACATCAGATTAGTTACATATGTAACTGAATAGATTATTTATGGAATTTTTAAATAAAATACAGAATCTACTGAACTATATGTAGGGCTTATTTTCATTTTTGAAAAGCATTAGGCCTAAACTAAAAATATTTTTTCTCTTTCTCAGATGTGCACCAGATTCTTAACAAGTATTTGATATAATTTTTCTTCTCATTCATTTTACTAGCTTATGATCATTCTGTGGGAGAGGATTTCCAGTCTTGACAAAAACTTTCCCTCAATTCTATAAGAAATATACTGTCAATAAAAGCAAATCTTGCTTCCTATGATTTGTTTTTGTTTTTTTTAAGTAAGTAGTCCTGTAACAATCCTTTTAAATTGTTTGGGTCTCTTGAAATCCTTATTTTATTTTACTGCTGATTTAAATAACTTTATTTCTACCTTTGGGATTTTTTTTAAAAAATGACTTAATTTTATCAGATGCATCAATTGCATCAATTATTTCACTGACTTTTGCAAAACAAATTGTACAATATTCATAGTTGTGCTACTTGATAATATAATTTCGAATCTGGTACTCCCCATACTTTAATAGTCCACTTTAATAGTTGGACACTAATACATACATACATACATACATACATACATACATACATACATACATATATATATAGGCTTCTGTCTTCGGCTCTGTGCTTCTCAGAGTAATGTGAGCTTGCAGCTGCTTCTTCCTTTTAACTGCTAGTGGGGGTGTGACTTGATTGGGTGGGGGCTTGGCTGTGTTCTGATTGGGTGGGGGGGTGTTCTCATTGGTAGGGGGTTTGGCTGTGTTCTGATTGGTTGGGGGGTTGGCCGTGTTCTGATTGGTTGGAGGTGTGTTCTGTTCAGGTGGGGGCTTGGTTGTGCTCAGGTTAGTTACACACCCCCACCCAATCAAAACACAGCCAAGCCCCCACCCAATCAAGTCACACCCCCACTAGCAGTAAAAAGGAAGAAGCAGCTGCAAGCTCACTTTACTCTGAGAAGCACAGAGCTGAAGACACAAGCCTGAAGATGATGAATGAGACTTCATCGACACGTTGCCTAGATACTTCCAATTTTACGCAGGAGAAAACCCGAATGACCAAAGATAGATAGATAGATAGATAGATAGATCTGCTAATTGTTTTGATCATTTAAACCATTTTATATATGAGAGAGAGAGAATCTGAAATTTAAAAAGTTAAATAATTTTAAATGATGCAACTTGACATAAAGTATCCTATATTTCTTCCACATTTAACCACAGTTTAGATGTAAATATGTTTAGAAATATTTAAGATGTATTTACTATGGTATTTTTAATATGATAGATATTATTTTTGTGGATGATATAGTTTAATTAAGATTAATAATCCCATGCCGTATCTAATTTTTCTATTTCTTTTTTTAATATTCTTAGACAAATATATCATATTGGAAAGAGTATAAGCTATATCATATAAAAATAAATTTAATAAACAGTTTTTAACCTATATTTGCTTCTTGAAACTAACTATTTATCTGTAAAATTATTGCTAACATGTCTGTCACTAATTTAACTATAAGGATAGCGTAGCTCTGTTCAGCACCCCTTAAAAATTAAAACTTTAATGAACTATAATTATTAGTTCTTATTCTACTGATTTCTTCTTAAACATTCTACTGAACTATAATTATTAGTTTTTATTTCTACTGATTTATCTCTTAAAACATAAAAAAAAATCTTCTGCTGACACTTAGGTGATTTTTTTTTTCAAAAAGGAAGATGGTTTCAATCTTGCTGCTAAGAGAACTTGAAGGATCTTTCTTTCTGTGAAACCACCTGTAGTTGAATCTAACTTGAAGGAGAGGCTTCCCCCCCTTTTTTTCCTGTTATATTTTGGTGCTGTCACATTGGTGAAGAAAGAGTCATTCAAGGCCCCAAGGTCTCTTTGAGAGTCATATGAATATTTAAGGATATTCTGACAGCATTGCATTTGAGATGTATTGTACATGACATAGAACAGCAGAAAAAAGAAAGATACTTTCTTTTTTTAAAATATTTTATTGATATTCCAAAGTTTAAAAAACATAAAATAAAACTATATGCATTGTTATCAACATCAAGACATCTTTTACATTTCCTTACATTTTTCAATATATGATTACTTATTCCATTACATCTTACTCTTGTTACAACTCAATATATTTCATCTTACACTTCAACCTTTTCTATAACATATATACATTTTTACATACTTCTTCACTCTTTTCCTAATTTCCATTTTATTTTCTTTTTATTTCTAAACTACTCATCCATTCATTCATTCTGTTAAATCAATGTAGAAGGTAATCTTATGATGCTTCAAATACCATTTCCACACCTCATTCATTAGCCAAGCTAGTGGGGCTGCTGAGAGTTGTAGTTAAAAAACTTTCAGTTGCATGTTTTTTCATGTCAATTATACCTGTAAAGAATAATACACTGAAATATAGTATATTAATTGTTTTTTTAAAAAAATATTTCAGACTGAATGTAATTCACAATCCAGTATCTTCTCTTGATCAAAGGATTATTCTGAGAAATAATTCACTGGAATTGGAATTCATATCCTCACTTCTGTTAATAATACTGAAGAGCTATTTTGAACCACATTATTTCATTCTTCACTAGATAAAAACCCGAAAGGGGAAAAAACCGGTATCTCCACTTTACCTCCACTTTCACAGCACCTAATAGGTCAAGAATTCACCCTGTCAAAAGAACTTAGTCTAAAATGAAAGGTCAAAGTAGATAGGTTTTACGGTCAGAAGAAACATTTCAGAAGTTTCATGAAAGAAATGAAATTTCTTGGGATAGTGAGACACTTCCTCATCTCTCTTTAATATTTCTCAAGTTGTTACTGTGACCTGGAAAAATGTGCTATGAAGAATTCAAAAGGAGAAGGCAAGTGAAAAATGTTTGATATCACAAGATATCAACAGTTTTCTTCTTCAAATATTTTCATCAGCAACATCACATAAAGAGCAATATTGCATGCAATTTAAGTGTTTACCTCTTTGTTATTGTGTGACCTGTTGTATTATCATTCACCTCTGCCTCATTCTTTTCACAACTCAGCATTCCTACACATTTATAATGATGAATGCATGAAAATAATCCTTCTAGATAAAGGAAGATACCATCTTAAAAATCTTATATTTTATGTTCTATATAATTACATTTGCTTTGGAAAAATAAATTTCGTTTACAATAGAAACAGTAGCTAGTAAAACATTCAGATGAGTTGTAAAATAAGTCGGGAAGAAGAGATGAAGAGTATATAATGAAAACCTTAAAAGATGACTATTCTAACTCTTTTCTTCCTTATGAAGCCCATTTTATTTAAATGAGAGACAAATGTTGAAAGCACACAAATTCATTTAATTATAGATGCAAGATCCTTCAAATAACTATATTTTGAATTGCTTCCTTTTGTCCCTGGTTCATTTTTATGCTTTGTAAGATTATGTCCTTGTAGTAACTGCATTTAAGGTCAAATCATAAAATATATTGCCAACCCTTAAACAATTGAATAGAATGAGTTTTAATCAATTATGCCTTTCATCAAAGTTGAGAACATCAGTGACTCTTGTGACAGACTGGGAAACATACATTTTTCATAGACCTCTGTAAACTCTGCCTACAATTTGTATGCTAGTTACATATTTATTGGCTTTAAAAATACACTATGTAATCCCATATGACACATAGACTATAACTTGTTTTATACTAGCAGTGAGGATGTCAAATTTATCACACATAAATACGTGAAAATATTATATAACATGAATACCCAATAAAATTGGCAAGGAACGGACAAAAAATTGTCATGAAAGCCTTCTGAGTGTTGCTTCAAAACTCCTTTAATTTTGTGACTATAATAAGCTGTCAATGTTATCTGTCTTGGATTTCATTTAAGAGAGTGGGAAAGCACTCAACAGAATTGTATAGGGTTGCTCATAATCAGATGTAAACTGAGTGAAGCTTGAGTTTTCAAGAATGGGATAGAATGAAATGCACATAAATTAATTGTTACACAGTTGTAATAACTACTGGAGGTGCAGCTCCTGAAATATTTAACTGTGCACTTTTTATCCACTAGCAACATTGGCAATAGTAGGAGCAAGCTAGAGATTCTTGATCCTCTGTTCTCTTCCATTGCTTCAGACTTTACAAACTTTGAATCTCCGGATACTTAATCCACTCTTCAAGATGTGCCTTACTTTGTGGCAGTTTCACATACATGCCCCAGTTATATTAGTCTCTTTATTGAAAAAAATAAATCTAGAAGGTTTGTTTACCAAAGTATACAGGGATCTAAGCTCTTACTTACAGATATGCTCCTCAGTTTAAGTTCATGCTTTTCCTTTCTGCAGCCTTTCTGTAAAAGTGATGAACCTCTGATAGCCCTGGGATGCACCCGATAGTTATTGAAAAAATGGCTTTCTCTGGCATAGGAACTGCTGTTCTCTGCCTCATCAGCTTCACACATTACATACTGTTTGAAAGGCAAGATAAGCTGCTTCTTTCAGGAAGATAAGAGAACTTCTCTTTTCTCTTTTCTCCCACCAAGGCAAAATAAGGTCAGAGAGCCATGCTTTTTATCCTTAATAATTTATACTTGGGTTTTTTTAGACTCCAATCATCTATTTCTAAATGCTTTTACTAGGATTGTTTCTCCTGACAGATCTATTCTCTGCTTAATTTAGGACTTTGACATCTATAACTCTGGAGGGGCAACACCACTCCAGAAAGACCCAGTCCACCAAATTGGGAGTTCTCCTGGAGTCATGACTTCTGATCAAAGAGCATGTGGCAGTTGTGGCTGGAGAGTTTTTGCCCAAATTCATGTTTCATGCCAGTTGCAGCCTTTCCTCAGTCTGGAGCTCCTGCACTCAATCATTCAAGCCATAATCACCTCATGCTTGGACTACTGAAATCTACTCTCTGCAGATCCTTTCAGTTGAAGAATTTCAATTGGCAGAATCAAGAGAAGAGCTTTCTTTCCTGTTGGTCTGGACCTCTGGAATGTCTTGTCCTCTGAGATGAGATTGTCTCCCACCCTCCTGACTTCCTGCAAGAGTCTGAAGACCTTATTTTGCCAGTTGGCTTGGGATGCCAATGGGGGAGTATTACAGTTGATTAACTAAGAGCAGTTTTCTCCCTCCCCCTCCATATATTCTGCTCCCCTCCTCCCCACCTTTAATTATAACTTGTATTTTACTGCTATTTTAATGTGATTTTACACATTTATATATTATATATATTTACAGTTTCATTTTAATGTTGTAAGCTGCCTAGAGTCATCTCTTGGTAAGATGGCAAGTAAAATAAATAAATAAATAAATAAATAAATAAATAATCAGCAAGCAAATAAACAAAGACAGGCAGACACCTGTGAATGGAGGATTTTACCAAGGTAATCTCAAACTCTTCTTTACAATAAATATCCTGAACACAGTGGCAAATCAGCTTTTATAAATGGCTTTTGTGGATAGTTGTTGCAAAGATTCAGCAGTTGTGAAGCAGAATTCATAAGTATCTGTAAAAATCAATGAGGTATCTTATTTTGAAAAGTTCACTCTACACTCATACATGATGCTTAAGAATATGAATATATAACAATGGGCATTGGACAATCTACCACCTTTCATGCATTTTTAATTAGAATTCACATCACTTCCAGCCAGCTGGGGCAAGGTAAAGGTGTGGGAATGATTTTGCACAGTTCTTATTTAACATGGCTGAATTTACAAGCAAAATAGCCATGAATCTCTCATCAATCGAATAATAATTCTTGCCAGTCCTGTACTTTTATAAGAACTTTATAGAAGTGCAATAGTATCCTAGCGAGATGCCAAGTTCAGAATACAATGCCAATAAAAATATGAAGTGTATTTGAAGAATAAAATGCATAATAATATTGTTCAGCAGATTACAGAATGCGTAAGTAATTGCTAAGCTTAGATGCAGAAGTAGCTTAAATATTGTGCAAGACTATTGGGGAATAGCTAGAAGTAAAAGATGTCTACAAGCTGCTTCTATGAATAATGGCAAGTGCTCCAAAAAGGAAATTTCTAAAGCAAATAATTTGTTTATCAGAGAGAAAATCATAACAGCACACTGTTGCATACTGGTAGGTGGAATTATCTATGAAGTATTCATATTGGTGCCTTTTTAGTAATACAACAGACATATTTTTCGTTGGGATTGTTTTTGCTCCAGGCAAAACCCAAGGAAGATATTATATTTATTTATTCCCTTTTTCATTCAAAAATGGTTCATACAAATTTAATACTCAGTTTGATTATGCTGGTGAAAAAATCCTGAGGCACAGATAGAGTCTTAACATATATTTAAACAAAATAGAGTCATGTCATTAGTAAGCCACATCCATATTTCGTTATTTCTTCAGTTGTAGCATCTATACTTAACTGTACTTAACTGAAACTAATTGGTGATTGCCAGAAACCAGTGTAAATATGTTAAGAAAAGATTATGACAAACAAATCTTTCTGCTTTCTTTGCCAATATGAGTAGGTTAGTGGATCAAGGGAATGCTGCAGATACAGTATGTTTAGACTTCAGCAAGACATTAACTAGACCTTCTTGATAGTGGAATGCTATGTGATGGATGAACCTACTACCAGAGAAATACCCAGCTGGCTTAACAATCACAGCTAACTTGAGACTCTTAATGGGTCTGTGGAGAGAGTTATACAGTGGGGTACTGCAAAAAATTATCCTGGACCTAGTGCTCTTTAAAGTCATCTTATTTACTTATCTAGGTAGAGGTTAGAAGGCGTGGTCATAAAATCTGTAAATGATGCAAAGCTAACACCCCAGAAGACATGTTGAAGGTTTCAAAGGAATCTTGATAGATTTGAACCCTATCCTATAAAATGTTCCATATTAACAATTGTAAGTTTCTGTACTTAGACAGGAAAAAAAAATAGGTACATGAACAGGTACCTGGCTTAGCAACACCTTTGATAAAGTGTCTTGGTAGGTGACAATGAAAATCACTGTGGTTTGGGGCTGCATCAATGTGTGTACAGTATCAAGATCACTGGAAGTGATAGACCACTCTGTCAGCCAGATCTTAAGAGTGTAGTCTGCAACTTACTTGCCTTTGGCTACCATAGAAATGGGGGGTTGGGCATTTGAGGGGGGAAAAGTGAGCTGGTATGAAGTGTTACCATGAGTATTGGAAGGGAGGTTTGCTACCCATCAACTGAGAGGAGTTATTTGGACTTTTCCAAGGCCAAATCTGTCCTGGGCCTCTGGAGGCATACAACATCTGCTGAAGAGTCTTTCTGATAACATCATATTGGACACGGATTGGTCTTTCTGGACTGGAGGGAGAGGGATTTGGGGTGACTTTCAATATGCAACTTTCACGTGGATTTCCCCCCAAATCTTACCTTGCTTTTGCTGCTATCTTAGTAAAACCACCGCTTTTCCAAATCCAAAGTTGGGGGTTTTCTTTCTTAGGATTTGAATGGAGGCAGACCTGACATTAGGCAAGTTCTACTTTATTGGCCAGCTCGGAGACCATCTATGGTGGGAGCTGAGCACTTGATAACAACCCAGAAGTGGGGGCTGAGCACTTGATATCAACCCACAGGAGTGACCGGGAAGAATCTGGAGCCCTGGGAACAACACAACCATGGCCATGCCACACTTGAGAGGAGGTGGAATGGCTTGAAGAGCTGGAGTTTGATGAGGAGCCAGTTTGAAGCCCTTTGGTAGTTGATTGTAGAATGAGTGGAGGACATTGAGGAGGAACTAAGAGGAGTGACTTTTACTAGGAGGCACTGAGGATCCTGTAGAGTAGAGGGGCATGAAGGAGACCATGGAAAGATGCCCCCCTGGCCTCAACCTCATGCTGACCCATACATTGTATCTGTTGCAAGACACAATTGAAAACCAGAGAACCAGAGAAATGCTCACCCAAATGTCCATCCAGCAACCAGTGGAGAGGCCAGGCAGGCAGCAGGAGGAATGGCCATATCTGCAGTGGCCGCAATGGCCTCCATTGCCCCACAGGGAATGGTGCTGGCTGCAATCACACAGCTACCAACTGACAGGCTTCCAAAGTGCTGCAGCTGGGAGTGAATTTTGTGGGGATCCCAAATCATTGGGATTCCTCCTAGTTCAAGTCTGGAGTATGGGGGAAAATTGGGATCAGAAACTGCCAAAATGAGATGTGTCACTATGGCCATGGATGGAGCTGCAGCAGAATGGATGGTTTCTCTTCACAATGACAATGTCCTCCAACTATGAAACTATGACCAATTTATGGCAACCCTCCACTGGCAGTTTGAGGACTCTCATCAGTTTGATATTTGTAATTAAAAGAAAGTCTTAATCTAAAGTTTTAAAATGTACTTTCCTTTATATATAATGTAAGCACTGTATATAAATAATTCCTAAAATTTGTAAAATATAAAAATATTTGAAAAATATTTGAAAATATATATGCTAATAAAAGTTAAAGAAAATGATTAATTACTTTAAAGGAAAATCTAGAGTTTTAAAAAGGATGTATACATGAAGAAGAAATATTCAGGATAACTTGGAGGGAGCGATCTAAATTTAATGAGTTAATTGGAGAATGGGTCATGGTGGCACAGTGGTTAGAATGTAGTACTACAGGATACTTCTGCTGACTGCCAGCTGCCTGCAATTTGGCAGTTCAGATCTCACCAGGCTCAAGGTTGACTCAGCCTCCCATCCTTCCAAGGTAGGTAAAATGAGGGCCCAGATTGTTGGAGGCAATATGCTGACTCTGTAAACCACTTAGAGAGGGGTGTGAAGCACTGTGAAGTGGTATGTAAGTCTAAATGCTATTTCTAGTGCTAGTTGGAATTTTATTGGTCTGAAAGTGAATTTTAAAGTATGTATGATAAGAGGAAATTAAAAAAGATGTATTAGAATGTTTTAATTTTAGAAATGTTTTTAAAGAAAAGCTTAGTGTTTTAAAACTGATGAAAAAATATGTTTCCCTTTAAGGTTAAAGGATCTAAGAGAATACAGTTATTTCTATTAATATAAATGGTGATAGTTTATAAAGATTAAAGTGCAAGTAGAAACATATTATTTCATCAGCAAGGAAGAGAAAGCAATAATGGTTAAATTGTTCTATTCAAAGGGATGAATATATTCATGGTTTTTATCTAATATCACTTCTGGATTTTGTGCTTGTGAAGAAAAAAAATGAAACATTGATTTTGATTTTGTCAATTAGATTTGTTTTAGAAATAGCTAGTTATACTAATGTGTAAAAGTAAAAAGTTGAAGCTGTAATGTTATTTTGTACTGTGCTAAAGAGTTGAAAGTACACACCTTTTTCTTTCTTCCTTTATACCTCACATTTTCTTTCCCACTTTTTTTCTTCCCTTAATTTCCTATTTTTATTTTTCTTCATATTTTATTCATTGATAAAACAATAAAAGTTATACAAATGAAGACTACATCTGTGCCTCAGGATTAGTGGACTGCCTTTATTGTCCTCCTTCATAAAGAGAAAATTAGCAAAAGTGAATGCAAACACTTCAGTGGGAGTAATTTTTTAAATGTCCCTTGGCAGGAATTTGAGAACTCTGACAGAAACCACAGGATAACTTTTTGACAGGCCATTTTTTTTTTACCTTCAGTAAGTCACTGAGAAATGTGTGAATGTGAAAAATGTTTTGTATGCTTGTTGGTTTAGAAATAACGTAAACTAAATATACATGAATTATGGGATGCTTTATGCAGATATGAACTAAAAAGTTGTTTGTTGAACGCAATAAGAGCATGATGAAAGTAGAGCATGCATTTGAATAAATTTAATATTTAGTGAATGGTTTTGCATTAAACAGGGAGTAAAACAACAGGATACGATGCCTTATTGTCTAATGTATTGATGGGTAAATGTATAAGGGATGGTTGTACTGATGGTAGAAGTGCATAGGTTCTGGATATGAATATACATGTACTTCTGTATTCAGATGATGCCATGTTGTTGTCTGAGAACTCAAATTATTCCCAGTATATGTTTAGATTGTATAATATATCATGGAATGTAGATCCAAAAATTAATGTCTCAAAGACTAAGGGTAGCTGTGTTTGCATCGGAAAATGAAGCAAATGATTACAAATTTTATACAAATTCTGTACAGAAATATACAAGCAAATAGATGAATTTATGAAAGAGAAATGAATACATAGAGTTGAAGAGAAAGATCAAGGACACTGGTGGGGGTGTGTTCTCATTGGTAGGGGGTTTGGTTGTGTTATGATTGTTTGGGGGGGGTTGGCCGTGTTCTGATTGGCTGGAGGCATGTTCTGTTCAGGTGGGGGCTTGGTTGTGCTCAGGTTAGTCTTAGTTGCTGGGGGATTTGAGCTGGTGAGCTGTGATCCTGCTGTTTGGCTTCGAGTTCGTGGTCGTGATGCATCTTCATGGTGGGTGTCAGTTTGCTTCATGTATGGCTCGGAGGGGTTTGAAGTGGGTAGTGATGCAGCTGCAGTGCGGCTTCTGGTCCGTGGTTGTGTCTCATCTTCTGTGTGGGTGTGAGTCTGCTTTCTACGTGGAAGTGTGGTGGTGGCATCTTGTGTGGCCCTCATGGGTGTGGGTCTGGTGTCATACTTCATGTTAGGTACTCGTCTGTTCTTGAGGGCGGGTTTCCAAATGGCTGGTAGGCGGGAGGTGTCATCTCGTTTATTCATGCTGTGTGGGCGTTTTTCTATCTCTATGGCTTCTCTGATTATTCTGCTGTTGAAGTGTTTGGTTTTGGCGATAGTTCTGGTATTTTTAAAGTCAATCTCATGTCCTGTGGCTTTGAGGTGTTGGACCAGGGAAGAGGTCGGTTCTTCTTTTTTGATTGAGTTCTTATGTTCTTCAATACGTGCACTTATTCTTCTGTTAGTTTGTCCAATGTATGTGGTGGGGCAGGCAGTGCAAGGGATTTCATATACTCCTTGGTTTTCTAATTCAATTTTGTCTTTGGGGTTTCTTAGGATGGTGGATATTTTTCTGTTTGTGCAGAATGCTGTTTTAATGTTGTGTTTTTGGAGGATCTTGCTGATTTTGTCTGTGGTGCCTTTTATATATGGGAGGAGGACTTTGCTGTTCTCTTGTTCTCTGTCTTGGATTTTGGTTGGGGTTTCTTTTTGGATTAGGTGGGTAATCTTCTTTCTTTGGAATCCATTGGCTGTTAGTACGTTGGTGAGAGTGTGTAGTTCGGTTTTTAGGTGTTGTTCGTCGGCTAAGCATTTTGTTCTGGAGATGAGTGTCTCGGCTACAGAATTGATCTGTGCTGGGTGGTGGTGTGAGAGCCGAAGAGCCGAGAGCTGAAGACACAAGCCTGAAGATGATGAATGAGACTTCATCAAAATGTTGCCTAGATACTTCGAATCTTACGCAGGAGAAAACCCGAACAACCAAAGATCCACATACAAATACCCGCGAGAACCTCAGAAATATATATATATATATAC
>NW_020769323.1:17789276-17826610 GCF_900518735.1 Pseudonaja textilis
TATATATATATATATATATATATATATATATATATATATATATATATTTGTTTTCTTAAGTTTTCACGGGTACTTACATGTATGGCATTCAGCTTTGTTCGGGTATTTTCCCACGTCGTTGTAGTTGTGCTTTTAAAGTTGTAGCAACGTTTTGGCAGAATCTCATCTGCCATCATCAGGCTTCTGTATAGTGTTCATCTGTGAGTCAGGCTTTTATAGTGGTTTCAGATTTAAATTTGGGGCAGCCTATTGCTGTGCCAGAATGGTTTTTTCTTCACCCTGATTGGTTGGGAGTCTTGGTCTGTGTTTTTGGGTCTTGGAGTTTGCTGTGTTCTGCTTGATTGGTGTTTCTAATATCTCCTGTCTGTTTTTTGGCTCTTTTTGTCTCTTGATTGGCTGGCAACATTGTGTTACTTTATTGGAGGCCTTTAGTGCAGCTTGGCTCTGGGTAAATGGATGGCTATCATTAGTTAGGAAGCTAGGTTTCATCTGGGTGCCTGGTTGGGGTGTGTTTGAGCTGGAGGTATCAGGGGGATCTGTCTGTGCCCAGGTGTTTGCCTGGTTTGTGGTGTGGCTGGTTGATCATAAAGTCCAATCAATTGAATATAGATATATCAATAAAATATATTAATAAAGTACAAATATATCAATAAATTCTACAATCACCCAAATAACCTCACTAAGTGACACAATTTTGATAAAAGGAAAAAAAACACTTCACCCATTACTATATAAAACATAACATTCATTTTACTGAGTTCAGTCTGAATTTTCTTCTTCTGTTTCATTGCTGTAAGGTCTTCAGAAATCTAAAAACACCTTGTGCTTCATGCCTAAAAATGTATATATAAATTATTGTATTGATCATGCTGGTTTCTTCCTTATTCCATTGATTGAGCAGAGATTCAGCAGAAAAGCATCTACAGCTTCTCTGGTTTGTATGCTGAAGTCCCATATCAAACAGAGTTTGAGAGTTAGAGCAGTTCTGTAACTGACTATGTAAGGATGGCTTCAATGCAGTATTTTATTTTCATTTCCTGTTCACCTACATGTCCTATTTAGAAAAAACGATAGATCAGCTGTAACCCGTCATATGTGTATTTTCAAAAATGAATTTAAATGGGACTATTAATTAGAACTCATAATACTGACATGGCTAGGCATGAACACAGAAATCTCCAGTGCAACCAATTTGAAGTATACAAATGTCAATGAGATCGTATAGAGAAGTGACTGGATACAGTGCAAATATATTAGCACATCATCTGGTATGGCAATTCAAATCATGGAGATTGCTGAACTGTGTCCTTGTATTGACTCTGATAGTTTTCAGTTACTATCTCTTCACACATCAGAAACAGACTAATGAATCTTGGAAATCATATTGGGGATAACCAATATCTTCCTCTCTATTCAAATCAGAATAAGTCATTCCGACCAATCCATCCCATTCATTCACAATTAAATTCTGAATTACACTCAACTAACCTAATACTAAGCAAAAAAACTGCATTGAATATTCAAGTGGGTTTCCATTAGGATCAATCTCGAAGGAGTATCAGCTAGTAAAAACATGTTATCTCATCTTTACTGCCTGATTATATTTTTACAACCATACCTCATGCTATCCTTTAAAGCTGAAATAAAAACCTCAAGCCAATGCCTTCAAAATGATATTTGAAACATGAACAAAAATCCAGAAGATTTTTAATAGCATTAGAGTGCAACCATTTTCAATAACTAAAACCACCAAAAATCAATTCTTTTCCGGTTAAATAATTTCACAAGAAAGGAGACAATGGCTGCCTTCATGGTTAGATGGGTTCGTTCTTCACAAATCTAGCCTTCATATTATACCCTACTTCCTGAAACACATTTGTGCACACCCAGAGAATTTCCATATCACACACACAAAAAAAATAATAATTCATATTTACTATATCTAATGTCCATTTAAGATACATGAGATAAAATCAGAATTTGCTAACTGGTGAACTGTGTAAAGATATTCATAAATGAATGATTAGGGTAGTGGCCAAGAAAACAAGTCAATTATTTGGAGGTCAGATAAGTACATAAAACAAAATGACAAATTGTTAGATGAAAATATTTATTCATTAATTTATTGAATTTATAACCTGGCATTTCACCAAAAATGGAGTTTGGAATTCAAATGCATTAAATGCAATCATTAAATTGAAATATGTCTGTATTAACTTTATGATAATTACTGATCAGAATTCAACAAGTTAACAGCATTTGAAAGAGAATAAAATAGTTTGATTACATTAATCTTTTCAGAAACCATGCTATGTAATCTATTTTCATAAAGAGGAAAGCAACATAAAGAGGAATACAGCCATCTTCATAGTAACTGAACCATGCTGGGTATACTGCATGTAAAATAAAAGAGAATTATCTAGGTTCCTTATTGCAGAGAGCAATAGTTGTCTAAAGGGTCTCACTCCCAAAGAGTCATCTACTACAAAAGCTTTTATAAAAGCTTTTACACTCAGCATTAATACTGTCAATTTTTTTTACTTCATGATGTACTACAGCTCTGGTTTATCTGTTCACCTATTTGGACCTTTATTGCATTTATATTCTGAAGACTCTCTTCACATATTGGGGTATTAGCAGACTTTACCTTAATGGAAAATTCCATAATTTTGGGTTTACTAGCAACAAAGCATTAAAATAACTTTCTTCAAGAATATAATGGAATAGTTTAACAAGAAAAAAGGAAAGTTGATATCTTCAGGAAATTCTTTACAATTATCAAAATAATTATCTTTTTGTGTTAGTTAATAAACTTTTATCTTTTTTTCTATATAAATCAGATAATTACAGTACTGTGACATAGCCTTAAGGGCCTAGCTATCCAAGTCTAGATTTAATTTTACAGCCCCAAAATGAATCTGCATATCACCAAATTGGTGAAAAAGGATTATAATCATAGAGTAGGAGAAAGAGAAGCCCATGTTGTATATAAAAACAAAGAAACACAGTGGCTACCACCATCTTGACTTTTTAAATTTCTCCTTGCAATCCTACAGACAATTTATGGATGGTAACTGGGGAAAAGGAAAAGCTAAAAAAGGAAGGCAGATAACTCATGGTGTTAATTGTCAAATCAAGTAAATGATTTCTTGATGATGATCTCAGGTCATTTTTAAAAGAACAAATACCAATCACTTGTCAAGATTTTAATTTCACTTTTCTCTTCCTGCACTATTTGGCATGCACAAGAAGCAGAATGAGGCAAGCTATGTTAAAATAACACCTGGGTATGTTTAACCTACAGAAGAGATGACTGAGATAGCAGTTAAGTTCTGAAGATCTACCATATTGAAAAGGTAAATAGATTTATTCTGGATTAACCCACAGGGTAGGACCAAAAAATTACAAAGGGGATTAGGTAAATTCAAATTAGACACCAGGAGGACCTTCCTAACTATATTAACTATCAGCCAGTGGATGATAATACCAAATAATGTGCTGAGATCCTGCACCTAGCTGGGAATTGGATCAGAAGAACTATGTGACTCCTTTATGACTCTCTGATTCCATTTAGTATATCATATACCCATTTTTATAGCTCTCACCCAGTCTATATTGTTCTATAATAATCCGTGTCTTCACCAGAGCTGTAAAGGAAGGACATGCAGAAGAAAGTTTTCATACTTTTCTGACCTGAAGTTGTTATGTTTGACAGGAATGAAAAGAAATTGCCTCATGCTTCACAGATTCACACACAGAGGATGGTTCCACTCCAAGAGCTGTAAAGAAACAGTCCATGGTAGAAAACAAAGCAGGACTATAAAGTATCTATATAGTTTCTGCATGAATGCAGTGAAATTTTGTGATTGCAGAGAGGCATTTCAAAGAAAGGTCCATATTAGTAAATGAAAGCTGGACACAAGATTCTTGACTATTTTTTTCCTCTTTTTTAAAAAGCTGCGAAGTCTAAAAATTAAATATACATGGGGAATGCCCAATATATACATATATAGGACTGATTTCAACTTTATTCTTACATTTACCTCAGTATGATTGACTGTAGCTTACAAGGATGTAATTAATACATCATGTCTGCACACTGAATCATATATACATTAAATACTTGGGCTTGAATGTAGTAGCATTCTAACATCTTCTGGCCATGTTCTGGGATCAAATATGCCTTCTCTAATGTAAGGACATATATGTAGTTTTATAATTTTATACATTGGTTAATGTTCTGTTTCTCCAGTTAAATGCTACAAGTTCTCTTTCTAATAAATTTAAAATATATTCTATTCATGTTTATTCTGAAGTATTTTTTATAAATTATCTACTGTCTCCCCCTCTTTTTTATTTAGAAAGAAAAACAATTTCAAACAAAAGTTAGAAACTACTGTTTAACGTGGTTTTTGACAGTGCATGGGTACAATGTAATCAATGACCAAATAACATTTAGACAGCCCTTTTATTGTCAAAGTTTATATTTCACTTACAGTTACAGAAGAAAAGGATATTATTTTTATGGATCAAATTAAATGTACTAATGGTGGTTGAAGTCTAAAATTCCAAAGCTGGAAATTGTAAAGAGGAAACCATATTTGAATAGAATGGCCTACAAAACAAAAATGAAGATTTTTTCAATTTCTGCATTTCCAATTATTTCTTTATTGGTAACACAATTTTCAAACAGATAAAATGATACTATATACATGTAAATCATCAGAAACAGTACACAAAAATGAAAATTGTTGATAAAAGGAGATGGAAAGGCTTCCTTATAACAGCAAAGACATGGCCAAGAATGGACTTTGAAACAGATTATGAAGTGCAAGTTAGAAGTCAAGCTGAAGTGAAAGAAGCACGTAAAAGCATACTCATGCTTAAAATAATTTTTAATTAAAAGTTGTACAAAGTATGTAAAAGCAAAACACACAAATAAAAGCAGAAAAAGAAAGAATAAAATGAATAAAAACATTTCAATTTTCTTTGCAGCACATAAGTATAATTATGAAATTGTCTCTTACTCTACAATTACAAAAAAGCTCATTTTTGTAGTTTTGCACTATTTGTAAAAATAGTTTAATGTTAATAAAACGGAAGGACAAAATGAATAAAATAATAAAAAAGAAAAAGAAATAATGCATCAACAGCAACAAAATTCAACATATAGGAGAGTCTCAAAGATATAGAAATATCTAAAATTTTAGTTAAAGTTTCAATAGTGGCTGTATTTTATTATAAACAGTTGCATATATAATCTGCATAATTCATACATCATTCTAGTCTTTACTCCACTGAATAATTGGGACCATAAATTTGCCTTTCCACTGTTTAAGCACTCTTCTCTTAAAAGCCAAGGGCAGGGAGAATCCATTTTTGTTCTTTGTCAGGTCCCATATAGCAAGTATGTAGTTTAAAAATATATGAGCATCTGAAAATAGTGGAAAAAAATATTTCAGTGTAAAATTAATGTTCATAATTACATTTTTCTATAATGATTTTAGGACAATGCAAAAAACATCATCTTTTAATATGAAGCATTATTCTTATTTTACTTCATTGTATTGGAAATGATTTATTTTTTGATATAAATAAAGTAGGCTCAATAAGACGTAATTCAGGGCTTGGGGTGTTTTGTACTTTAAAACAATTAGACATGAATTTCTGACATTTTCTATGTGAAAAGTTAAATACCATTTATTGTATTTACAAGCAATTTTTACAAATACAACATTTAGTGATATTTCCATTTGAACAGCAACATTTCTGGCTTCATGGACAATTATGTAGATGAAAGAAAGTAATCACTAAATCTTGCAAAATAAAACCCATAATTAATCTTTATAAATATTTATTACCAATAAAATGAATTGGAAATGCAAAGTTAAAGACTGAAGAGAACATAGAAGTGGAGTTCTTATCTAATAGGAAATAGTTTTAAAATCAATATCTACAGTTTGTCAAAAATAAGAAAATTGAAGGCTTGTGAATTATCTCTACAATTATCTCCCAATAATGAATACCTTGAGAATTGACATTAACTTTCAGAATGTGAAAATCTAATATTAGAACATAACCTTATCTTTAATTTTGAAGCCTGTGAATATGTCAGTGAGGCATTAAATGAAGTAATAAAATTTGTAGTGGTCTAAGACAGTATTCATAATTTAACTTTTTAATTTGTTGAGCTTGTATCTCAGGATCTATTAAAAGAATTGAAAGCAACAAAAAATAGTCAAATATAAGATAAAATACAAATCAAAGTTGAAACACATCAAGCAAAAGAACAGAATAGGACTCCCCAGTCTATACCTTTAGCAAAAACAATAGCTCAAGATTGTTTAAATTTCATTTTAACTGTTGGTAGAAAGGCAGTCAGCTAAACAAACTTATTTTAATGGAAAGATTCAACTTAAAATTTCACATATTATGTTTCCAATAGTAACAGGATAGGAAGAAAGATAACCAAAGACTTGAAAAAAAATTATATGTAAGTATGCAGACTTCAAATTGCCTACACTGGGTATTGCTTCAGAAATCATAATTATGTATTTGTATTATATCCAGAAAGTATCTTATAGATTATGTGAAAAGGATACACAGGCTGCAATTGGAATATAAAATAGAATCTGTTAAGGTATTCCCCGTTGGGAGAATGAGTACACTCAGGGAAATGTAGTGAGAGTGGTGAGGAATAACACACAACCAGCATACAGATACACTGAATAGTAAAATGTAGGTTAGCTTGATAGAGGTGAGGATTTCTATCCTCACTCATTTGCATTCGTATACACAATAAAATTATAAAGGAATCCTTAAAAACAGATTTAGATGACATTAGTTGCCTTTCCTTCCTTTCCTTCTTTTCCTCACTATAGTTATACTATAACTATATAGTATATAGTTTTTTCAAGCACTAAGGAAATGATTTTATATTTACCTGGATACATAAATCTTACTACCTAAAAATTAATTACTCTAATTTCTAGCAGATTTGAGAACTATTTGTTTTAGTTATTTTTAAACAACTGCTGTTATTTTGCTTAAAAAAAACCTTTATCCGTGTACTCTTTTCAACAGCCAATGTATATACTATTGGAATTAAAATAAGCAAATAGTTAGGGAACATACTGCTACAAGAAATATGTTCTTCTAAAAAAGAAACCAAACTGTTAGGAGGTACCTACAAGAAATATACTTTATTAAAATGTTCTATAACAATAACCGGGTTCCTTGCCAACAAACATCTTAATAGAAATCCTTGAATAAAATAGGATATGATACATATGATTTGTTACACTGCAGCTAGTCATCAATGTACAACTTCAATTGGGACTGGAATTTCCATTGCTAAATATACAGTCACTAAATGAGCCACATCCAATTTTATAAACTTTTTTGCCAGAGTTGTTAAGTGAATCATGTAGTCATTAAGCACATCCCTTTTCACCAATTCATTTTGCTTGTCAGAGGCCAGATTAGAAAGTCACAAATGGCTATTACATAACCCCAGGATGTTGCATCTGCAAATACATGTTGATTGCTAAGTGGTCGAATTATGATCATGTGACTATGGGGACATTGCAATGGCCATAATGTGAAAATCATTCATAGGTCACACTTTTCAGCACTGTCATAGTTTCAGATTAAATGTAAATTTATAACTGTCTATACAAAGAATAGACAAAATACAATCCAAAAGGCTTTAGATAGATGAACTATTTAACATGACCTCTTTGTTACTTTTCACACTAGTAGGATCCATGCCTTCTAGACAATAACATGTACAATAAACAACATTGTTGATTGTATTCAAACTTAGGCAGAAAGACAATTGTCTGGTTTCATCTATCTCCATTCAAAGATCAAAGTACTGAATTCTAAAGTTCATGGTTTTTTTTTAAATATTTAATGTGGCAGAGGAAGGCAAGTTGGACATGTTCTCCACTTTTTGTAGAAGTATTAAATGTGGAAAATACATAAAGAAGCACATAGGGTCTATTTAGTTAATTTAATCTCCACAAAAAAGAATCCCTTTTAGTCCCCAGGACCAATTCAGAGACATCCAAGAATCTTGAGAAGGTTGTACTGACATCAACTTGAGAATGATACTAGGCAAAAATCTACAACAGATAATGGAGGATTGTGTTTGTGAACTTTAAGAAATCAGAAAACTTGCTGATAAACTAATCTGATCTGTTTTGGCAAAGTGACAAGTTTGTTTGACTAAAGGCAAAGGTCTTCAAACTTGACAAGTTTAAGACTTGTGGACTTCAACTCTCAGAATTCCTGAGCTAATATAACTGGAGGAGGAATTCTGTAGAAGTCCAAAAGTCTTAAAGCTGTCAAGTTTGAAGATCCCTGGACTAGGGAATATCCTGGGTATAGCATAACCTGGTTTTAGCAAAGAATTTGCAAAATTGCCCATGAAATTTGAGCAGATAATTACTATAATGTATATAAAAATGTGGCTGTTTATCAAGTGCCAAAATGTTGATCATGTGACCACAAGGACACTGCGATAGTAGTAAATACATTTTTCCCAGTGACTTTATAACTTGATTGTTAAACAAATAGATGTAACCCAAGGTTTATCTTTATATGGAGTCATGTCTGCATGAATGTTATTTGGGCTTTGTTCACTCTGTATGGATATCTACCAGTATTGCTTTTTCACACTGATTTTGCTGTCATAGATTTCACTGGGAGTGTGTAGGCCTTCAGTCATATAATTATAAATATATATTGTCAGTACTAACCAAATCAGCATGTTCTTAGCTATTCAGAGACATAGCAATAGCAATAACACTTAGACATATACTGCTTCATAGTGTTTTACAACCCACTCAAAGCAGTTTACAAAATCAACATATTGCCCTTAACAATCTGGATCTTCATTTTATTGATTTTGGAAAGATGGATGGCTGAGTAAACCTTGAACCAGTCTGTTGTGGCTCATCAACTGCCAGGAGAACTAGTAGCAGAGTCAGAGGAGAAGAAAGTGGAGGGGGAGCCTGGGCCAGCTTTGGAGACTTTGGAAGTCTCTTGACGAGGAAGCAGAAACAGAGGCATATGCAGAGTCAGGGGCTATTGTCTTCCTCCAGGTGGAGAGACAGCTGTCTTCAGGGCCTGAGTTGAATGAGGAGGAGGAACAGATGAGGGTTCCAGATGCACATATGCATAGAAGAGGAGAGCAATGGAATGCAATAAGTCAGCTCTCAAGGAAAAAAAGTAGTACACACTAGCTAGCCCCTCCCTGGCCAGGAAATAAATAGTAGAGGTTTAGGAGTGGTCTGTTGTTCCAGACAACCATTCATTTTGCAGTGTACATCAATCAAGCATGATTCCTTTGCCAAAACCAGTGTTGGGATGTATTTCTCTGTATTTGAGGTGTCAGCTGATTCTCCCTGCTGGGAATGGGGCTGTTTCTGCTTGGCTTAATCATTGAAGGACTTTTTACGGGGAGTTATCATGTGAACAAACTATTCATGGCCTGTTTCAGAAGGGGAAAATACTTTCATTTGTGACTAAATATTTTTGATTTTGTCTATCCAATGTGAATAAAGACTGTTCCTCTCCTGTTTTAAAAAGGGGGTTGTTTTACTCATAAGTGGTTTCTCATTGTTTGTGAAGGCTGGGTCAGAACATGGTTAAAATTGAATTCCTGGACTGAGCAGTGCTTCCTGGACTGCAGTACTGCATTCCAACCATTGTGCTACCATGGCTCTTACATCCCCAACTATTGATGAATCTTGGAATTAGAGATACTCTACATAAACTTATGTTTATATAGTCTATTTATTGCCTTAAGACATAAATCAGTCTACATTAACATAATGCAATAGTTAGCAAGACAGTGGCTAAATTTCCAAGTCAGAAAATGAACCTAAAATGAGTTTTGAAAAAAAAAAGTTTTTAGGGTTCTGTTGACAATAATGAGGAATAAGTAATAAACAAATTATTTATTGTTCTACTTATATAGCAGGATAAAATTCCGGAAAAAACGAATGTCTTATTGAAATTTAGAGGACATTCTGTAAAGTTTTGCTTGAGGACGAACCTATCGATTTATTTCAAATCCTATTTTAGGGAGAAATATTGGAGGATCCTCTTAATAACAATGTATTTGTTTTGGTTTTTTTCATTATCAGCATTTCGCTTTTAGATTTCTAATTAGTGTGAAAGAGCAAGCACTATATTACTCCAACACTGTATCTTCTAACAATGTCCATAAATATTTTATTGACTACCTTGCCTTTCAGGTCATTAAATGTAACTGTTCTCAGTTGTTATTAGGTAATGAACTAAAGATTATGTGAGTCCTGAGTGAGCATGCAGAACAATTTGTTTTGCTTCAGTATTTATTATGTTTTAACAGTTCAGTTCCAAAAACAGAAGAAAGTCTTACTGGATAAGGAGATAATTTTGCACCTATAGCAAGTTTCAATATATTTCCTGTTATATATTTCCATACTTACCTATGATGGGTTGGTCCGTGGCGGCAGGAGATTTGAAGAGCTGTCATTAACCATGAGCTGTGAGCAGCCGGCTATAAAAAAGGCTGCCGTGGTTTCTCCGCGTTCAGATCCTAGAAGAAAATAAAAAGAAAAAAAGTCAACTGGGTCTCGGGTCTCTTCCCACAATGCAACACTGGTGACGAAGGTGGGATACTGAGACAAAGGAACCCAGTTGAGCATGTGGCAATGAGGACCAAGTGAGACGAAATGGCCAGAGACAACTTGCCTCCCACACCATTCAACCCAACAACCGAGGACTGGGAATCCTACATTGACCGATTCCTCATGTTCCTAGAAGGGAGAGATCTCCAAGGAATATCTGAAAATAGAAAGAGAGCCATTTTCCTCACCCATTGCGGTCCCTCAGTATTCAAAATGGCAAAGGCATTAGCAGCACCCACCGATGTAAAGATGATGGTGTGGACAGACCTAGAGAAATTACTGCAAGCCCACTACGCACCAACCATTTCATGCCTCATTAAAAGACATGAATTTTATCAAAAGGAAGATGAGAGCATTGGAGATTTGTTGCAGCACTAAGAGACATTGGTGGAGCATGCAAATTTCTAAACATGGATGAAGCCATGAGGGACCACGTGGTCCTTGGATTAAAGGACCGTACACTATAAGGTTGACTACTAACAAGACCTAAGATAACAGTGAAGGAGGCAATAGAAGAAGCCACTGCAGCGGAAGCCACACAGAAATCAGCAGCCATCATGTGACAAATGAATAAATTACCAAAGGAAACCCCCAAAGACACTAGTCAAACACACAATAAGACACCAGATGAAACAAAAAAACCCACCACCACAGCACACCACGAGGACATCAACTCCCTATCCAGAAGATGAAGAGGAAGAAGAAGAGTTAAATCAACTCCAGTCAGAAAAAGGCAGATGGGAGCAAAATGAAAGAAGGTCAGAATTCTATCGTGCCTGGTGTGGACGAAACCATCCACATTCCAAATGCCATTTCTTCGATGCTATTTGCAGATATTGTGAATGGCGGGGACACATAGCGAGGGCATACCGAACAAGAAATAATTATGGCCCTAGACAAAGATGGAACCCCCTCCCCCAGGGAGAGGGAAAAGCAAATAGGGAGCCATTGGAGTCAAGAGAACAGAAACAAGTGATGGAAGGAAACAAACAGAAAAGAGGAAACACATCAAACAATAACCATTGGATACTCAAACTCAAGCAATGCAAAAAAGGTACATGTACAAGTCACCATAGAAGGCCAGCCGTGCAAGATGGAGGTGGACTCAGGCTTGTATTTATCCATGGTATCATGGAATACCCTAAAAGGACTAATACCTGATATAAACAAGGGAGAGCTCGAAATACAAAAGCTCACACTAAAGGACTATCAGGGAAACAGAATTCCTGTAGTAGGTACCAGACACTTCAAAGTTAAATTCAAAAAACACACTAAAGTCCTCCCATTAACAATAGTCGACCAGGATCAACCCAGCCTATTTGGACTCGAATGGTTTGCACCATTAGGAATCGACATAGCCAGAATAAACAACATTACTGAGACAGACTGGGAAGATGACCTGATAAAAGAATTTCAGGACGTCTTAAACAGAGAACTGGGCAAGTACTGGGGGTCCCCTATCTCATTTAATTTAAATCCAAATATAGCCCCTATCAGACTGAAGGTGAGGCGAGTTCCTTTCATGTTAAAACCAAAAATTAATGAACAATTAGATAAATTTATCGCACAGGGGGTATTAGAACCAGTAGACCACGCAAGGTGGGAAACCCCAATTGTTACCCCTATTAAACCAGATGGGTCAGTACGTATCTGCAGGGACTACAAAGCAACTCTTAACCACGTGCTACAGCAAAGCACATACCCAGTTCCAGTGGTACAGCACCTATTACATTCTTTAGGGGGAGGTAAAATCTTCATGAAATTGGACCTTGTGCAAGCCTACCAACAATTACCAGTTTACCCAGAAACAGCAGAAGCACAAACAATTGTGACACACGGGGGGGGGGGGGGCATTCAAATGCAACAGACTGCAATTCGGAGTTAGCGTGGACCCAGGGGTATTCCAGTGTTTAATGAAATGCCTATTGCAAGGAATAAAGGGGGTGGTACCATACTTTGATGATGTATTAGTATCAGCCAAGGACAAAGAAGAACTGAAAGACTGCCTAAGAGAGGTCTTAAAAAAAATTAAAGAGGCGGGACTTAAAGTAAAAAAAGAGAAGTGCCAATTAGCCACTGACAAAGTCAAATTCCTGGGATACCTCATAGACAAAGAAGGGATCCACCACACTGAAAAAAAAAACCAGAGCAATAAAGGAAACTCCCAGACCCAAAAATAAAACAGACTTGCAAGCCTTCTTGGAACTTATTAATTTTTACAAAGTATTCTTGCCACAACGATAGTGGAACCACTACACAGGTTGCTTGATAAGAAAGCTACCTGGACCTGGGGACGATAAGAAGAAACAGCATTCCAGGAAATAAAAAACTTACTTACATCAGACTGTGTGCTAATACAATACAGCGATACCCTTCCAATAACACTAACATGCAATGCATCAGCATTCGGCATTGGTGCCATACTCAGCCACGTACTACCCGATGGAAGAGAAGCACCTATCGCATTCTATTCAAAAACTTTATCTAAACCAGAACAGAATTACAGCCAACTAGACAGGCATTGGCTGCAATAACAGGAATAAAATGTTTCCACGAGTATATCTATGGCAGACCCTTTTCACTTGTCACAGACCATAAACCTCTTCTAGGAATCCTCGCAGGAAACAAAGCTACACCTAACATACTGTCACACAGATGACAAGGTGGTCTGAATTCCTAGCTGCCTATAACTACAACTTGATCTACTGACCAGGAAAGAACAGAACTCACGCTGATGCCCTGGACTTCTGGTTTGAGCTTCTTCAGCGACAGACCGAAACCTCGTCTCTGCAAGGCTTCGATCCATGCTCACCGCTGGAATGCCCTGAGCTGGCTGGTTTTGGGGCTAAGCCACCCCATAGAGGTGGTGAAGAAGGGGGAGACTGCCTGCAGGTTGAGGAGAGCCGCATCTCTCCTCCCCAGCTGGCCATTACTCCCTTTCCCAAAGGCAGTTGTAGCAGTGGTCAGAAATAGCCACCACAAAGAAGAACTTGACTGGAAAAGAATGTGCAGGAGGAAGATAAGAAGTGAAAGTTTCGGTTGACTGGGTCAAACAGCAAAAGCAACAAATAAGGTACCCTGGAATTGAAACTATTAAAAAAAACCCAATAACATTGTTCCCTAAGAAGATTTTTAGGCTGTGAAGGAGAGAGAAAAGGGAAAAGATTTGGTTTTTTTTCTCCTTTTCCTGTACTGACAGCTAAGCGAGTTAAGCAAGAAATTGGAAAAAAATCCACTTTGACATTAATAGGCATTTAATGCTGAAAATAAAAAGTCAAAGGGATAATAAAGATTTCTGGATAATCAAAAGCTTTTGAAAAAAGGAAAGGAGAGAAAAAGAATAAAAGGGCAGGATCTGGAAGGGAGGTGACTGCCTGGAATTAAAAAGAACTTACAGCAAAATCTCAACAAGACTTCCAAAAGATACATTTTAACTGAAATATCACAACAAAAACCCCAGGAAGAGAAAGTCAAAAAAGAAATAAGAAGATATAACTCGGGACTATCTGGATTACTTGATGATTTCTGGATTCTTGGTTATTGTTTTGAATGACTAAAATCAATTGGGTGGTTGTTTAAAACTGTTTAAAATGGCTACACTTTTAGAAGAACTGAAAATGGAACTTAAAAAGTATAAAGAAGACGCAGAAGAAGAGAGAGGTTCTTTTGGCTTCATATTTCAGTTTTTAGAAATGGAGATTTGGAATTATGAGAAAAAACAAGAAATGCCTGCAGAACAAGAAGATTGTGACAAAGAAGAAACCATCTTTAATGAACAAGTAATCTTAGGTGGGGGGAAAAAGGAAAGTTGGGGGGAAAGAATGGAAAGTTTAGGATTGGGAAAAACAACTCCCAAAAAATAGAGTGAAAAATAAGTATAAAATCAGAAAGCAACAGAAGAGAGAATTAGAAGTAGAGAGACAAGGGGATAAAAAGGGGAGGGGGAAGATGAGAAGGAAGAAAGAAAGGAAATGAAGTTATAAAGGACAGAAACAAAATATAGAGAAACAGGGCCTATTTAGAGATAATGGGTGAAAACTTAATGGAAAAAGGGATTCTACAATGGTACATAAGATAGTATTTTTATATTAGAAACAGAAATAATTTTAGAAAATATGAAACAATGTATGATTAAAATGTTTGATAAAATAGCTATTGTAATTCAGTGGAATGCTTGTCAATAAACCAATGTAACAAAATGAATATTTAATGATTTACAAAACATATGTGAAGATAAATAAGGGAAAAATTAATTATGGAGATTATATGTGTCTTTAAGGAAGTATGATATTTAATTGAAAAGGAGTGTTAAAGATGTTAAGATTTTAATGATTATTAATGATACAACTGAATTGGAATGGAATGAGGGTTTATAATTATATATATTTATAATCTTTTTTTTTTAAAGAATATAGTATGTACCCTGTTTCTCCAACAATATGGCCTGCCCCAATAGGAAGTCCCAGAATGTTTTATAGGTTTGAAATGAAATTAAGCCCCTCCCCCCAAATTAAGACCTATATTAACACATGCGAAATGGGGGGAGTGATGGGGGGGCTTGCCGTTAGGAAGTACTTTTGTTGCACACCCGGATATGGTGCTGCCTGCATTGACCCCAATACGAAATGCCCCACCAACACCAAGGTCAACATCCAAGCCATTGCTGCCCACCCACCCAAAGATGCAAGGGGGGGAAATTAAGTCACCCCTGAAAAGACAGCCTAGCCATTTTTTCGGGGCTCAAAAAAAAAAAAAAAGACCCGGCCTTATTATATGAGAAACATGGTATTATAAGAATGTACCAAGCAGAATTCGATTGGAAGTTATGTATTATGAATTATATTGAAGGTCATAACCTTAAGGTATATATTGAAGTTTAAATAAGAGTTGAATGGATGTAATTAAAAGATATAAAGGTGTCATACTCCAATTAGTAACTACAGGAGAAAATTTGTTTAATGAGAAAAGATAATATGAAATTGAAACAGAACAGACAAAAGTGTAAATACAATGATTTGAATTGAGATGAGATAATCAAAATAAAATTGAGAAAATTAAAAGAGGGGAAAAACTATATAGAAAATGTAGAATAGTATAAGATATGGAATAGAACACAAAAAGGACCATGAAATTGAGTTTTGTGTCTGTATAAAGAAGTTCAACCCGGGACCATGCTATTTTCAAAAAAGATGTTTTACTTGTATTTTGTATGTGTGAAAACCCAAATAAAACTTTTTTTAAAAAAAAAAAGAACCCACGCTGATGCCCTGAACCATCCTCCCCTACCCGACTTAGACGATGATCCTGCACCAACCACATCAACCCTTCAAATCGAGACATTGACAAACCTACCCATAACAGCGACAGACATTGCTATGGAAACTGCGAGGGACAAAAACCTGGCGTGGATTTTAAATTGGGTAGGTAAAGATTGGGCAGAGTCTGCAAGCGATGAGACTGTTAAACCATTTCAGAATAGACAAACAGAACTATCAATCTTAAAGGGATGTATACTATGGGGGGATAGGGTGATCATACCGAACATATTAAGGAAATGAATACTTGAATTATTGCATGAGGGTCACCCGGGTATTGTCAGACTGAAGTCCCTGGCTAGGAGTTATGTATGGTGGCCAGGAATGGATAAAGACATAGGAGAATGGGTAGCAACGTGCAAACGATGCCAAGAATCTAGACCTACACCCCCTTCTGCACCTATACATGAATGGGAAACACCTAGGGGACCATGGTCCAGAATACACATTGATTTTGCAGGACCAACTAAAGGACACACATTCTTAATAGTTGTAGATGCTTACTCAAATTGGCTGGAGGTAAGCATCATGCACTCAACCACAACAGAAGCTGTTATTAGACAACTAAGGAAACTTTTTATGACACATGGATTACCGGAATTAGTTGTATCTGACAACGGACCACAATTCACAGCAATAACATTTGAGGGGTTCCTGGCAGAACAAGGGATAAGGCATGCACTAACAGCACCAGGACGTCTGGCTACAAACAGATGGGCAAAACGCATGGTCCATTACACAAAGGAAACACTACACAAATTGGGACCTGGAGATATACAAGAAAAAATAGACAAACTACTAAGTATACAACACATTACACCCAACATCACAACAAATAAAAGCCCAGCAGAATTATTAATGGGAAGAAAACTAAGATCAAACCTAGACAGACTACACCCCACATATAGCCCAGAAAAACCAGCAGAATCCTCCAGTAAGTGCCTCACATTCAAAACAGGGCACCTAGTATATGCAATGAACCTCATGGGGGAACCATTGTGGATACCAGCAAAAATAACCCAAATAACAGGGCCCCGGTCATACAGGGTAGACATAGAGGATGGGAGGAGCTGGAGGAGACACATAGACCAAATCAGATTGAGGACCACACTGAGAAACACAAACAACCAAGAAGAAGAAGGGGGAGACCTTCCACCAATCTCTAACAAAAACAATCCAACCAGAGAGGGGGGAGAATCTCCGCAAATAAAAGAATTGCCGCAAACATTACGCAAAAATAACCAAACCAGAGGGGAGGAGACCCCTCAAACACAAACAGAAGGGGAGGGGGAGACCCTCCACAAGTAAAAGAATTAACAAAACAAACCCTAACAATGACACAACAACCAATCCTAACATTAGCCCTGATCAGAAATCGCAAACATATACCTGAAACCATAGAAGAAGAAAACAACTTGGGGACACTGGAGCAGGCTTCGAAGAACCATCAGGAAGCCACTCCTGGTGGGAGCGGCCGAACTGACTCAACCAGCCAGGCAAGGCCTGGCGGAAGCAACATGGCCAACTCTACCTTCCAGGAGGCCCCATGGAGAAGGACAGGAGAAACAGCAACCCCGTCCAAACAGGTTAGAGGCGAACTTAGGACTGAGTTGCACAGGTCCAGTTGGAACCATAAGAGCCCCACCTACCTATGGGACTATGTAATATAGGCGGGGCCTGGATTGGTTAGACTGGACCATATGGGGAGGGGTGTTATATAATTGCATACTTACCTATGATGGGTTGGTCGTGGCGGTGGGAGATTTGAACAGCCGTCATTGGCTACGAGCCACTAGCAGCCGGCTATAAAAAAGGCTGCCATGGTTTCTCCGCATTCAGTTTCTAGAAGAAAATTAAAAGAAAAAAAGTCAACTGGGTCTCAGGTCTCTTTTCTCATAACGCAACATTTCCTGGGCTTGTATACATTTTCTATTTGTGACTTTTATTTTGTTTAACTTGCTTGTTGAAAAAATAATTTTATATCACTCTTCCTTCTGACTGAGTCCAGTAAAGTGCAAAAACAACAATAAAAATGATGATCAATAAAACCAAATGTCCTAAAATAAGATAATAAAGGCAATAAGAGTGCAGCAATTAAAAGAGAAGTTCAGTTTCAAAGACACTCTAACTTATAGTCTCCTCCTGAAATGACTGTTAGCTTGAAAAATATCCAAGTATTTTGGCAATTGGTTTAAAAATTAGTGCTTAGATAAGAACCAATAAGCACTAGCGGTCTTCTTTAGCTGTCATTTCCAAATGAATGCTATTCCAATTTGTTTTAGTATATGCGGCTATTGAGAATTACAACAGATATGATTCTAAATATATCCTTTTGGGGTAACACCATTTTTAAAATCATGTTAGAATAAGAAAGATAAATAGAAGGCAGTCTTCATTAAGACCACAGAAAGGGAGAAGAGTTAAATGTCTAAGGAAGCAGAGTCACAAACTAAATTTCAAGAGAAAGCTGTGACATGATTTCATGCTAAGAATTTTGCTTTTAAAGCAAACAAAAAACAAAAAAACAAGGCAAAACAAATCTAAGTGGTAATGTCTAAAATAGCCCTTTAGAGCCAAGCTAATGGTGTAGGTGTTTACACATAGAGCATACGTGCTTCAATTAAAGGCGGGCAAGTCCTTTAGGTAACCTGCACCAAATTCCCAAGATGATCTAAGTGCTCAAAAAGATCTTAACTGTTTTTCACTCAGTCACCTATTTTTACCATCAACCTCACACACTCCTGCCCCTCTTTAATGTAATACCCATGGCATCCAAAAAAACCTTTCCTCCCTCTTCCATCACACTAAGCTTGCTAATAATGGTGTGCGGATAGCAGTTGTCAGTTCTGTCTAGAGGTCTTGCAATTGCAAGATAATTATGAGGCTGAAAGTTCTTCAGACAAGGATGGATGGAACAAATTAAATCTAACCCTAACCCTAACTAACTAGAGCATACAAAACATTTGCTAGACCAATACTTGAACATAGCTCATCAGTCTGAAACCCGCATTACGTATCTGATATTAATAGAGTTGAGAAAGTCCAGAAATATTTCACAAGAAGAGTTCTCCATTCCTCTACTCATTGCAGAATACCTTATGCCAACAGACTTGAAATTTTAGACCTAGACAAACTAGAACTATGCCACCTTTGGTTTGATCTAAGTATAGTACATAAAATTATATATTGCAATGTCCTACCTATTAATGAATACTTCAGATTCAACCAAAACAATACAAGAGCACAAAATAGATACAAACTAAAGATAAACTGCACCAAACTTGATTGCAGGAAATACGACTTCAGCAACAGAGTAATCAAAGTCTGGAATACTCTACCTGATTCTATGGTTTCTTCCCCAAACCCCAAAATCTTCAACATTAGACTGTCTACTATTGACCTCAACCCTTTCCTAAGAGGTCTGTAGGGGGTGTGCATAAGCGCACCAAAACATCCCTGCCGTCCCTGTCCTATTGTTTCTTTTTTTTCTTATTGGTATCCATTTCATGTATTTATAAACATGTTTATACTTATACCTGTTATCTAATAATTGTTTGACAAAATAAATAAATAAATGAAATAACAGCAATTAATTGTGCTTAACATTGGACTGTACACCCATTTTTTTAAGAACTCAGTGGATTTCAATAGAAATGGTGTATCCTTCTGAAAGACTGCAGATTCTATGAAGTTGTAGGAAGTTAGCAACCACCCCTCTCCTAGAAAAATGAAATATCCTAGGAAATATTAAAAAGGCAGAATATTTCCCCTAAAAGGGAAGTAGAAACTCACAGAGGCAGAAGCTCACCCCCCACTTTTGTCAATGGGTGGGCCATTAAGGCCTGGGCCAGAGTATTCTACATAACAAAGGCCTCTACCTATCTGATTACCTGGCCTGGGAAGATTGCATCAACCAGCATTCAGGTGAAGCCATGTGGTCCAGACAAAGCCTACAAAGTTAGCTAAGACCCCCATCTCTGGGAGTCTGACAGCCAATGGGATACATTTCTTAAACAGGAACAGGAAACACTACGGTGGGACCCAACAGTGAGTATATAACTAAGGATCTCTCAACATCTTGCCCCTTATTCTTTTTCTTCACCCAACACCATGGAGCATGTGATAGTTCTTTTCACTTTGGAGCTCCAAGCCATGTGGTCCTGTTCACCATTAGACCATCTTTCCAAACAGCCTCCATGTTTCCAGTGTCTTTTTCCCTACTTGGAACTGAACCCAGAAGGATAATTCTTCCAACAAACAGAATCAACCGTTTTTGATGTTTTCTACACTGAAGAGATACTTTTTCTCAGGAGGATAAGGTTAAATGTTTTCTTTAATATTGATCAGTTGTTCTTAGGTTTGGCACTGCTTTTATTTAGCACAAATGTCACTTATGTTGTCAAGCAGCTTCTATACTAATATTGATAGACTGGTATTCTTGTATAGAAAAGTGTTTTATTCAAATAAAGAATGATGGCTGGCTGAATATAGAAGGGCTTCTGGGATTCTTTTAGTGTTCAAGGATACAAAAATGAAGGCAGCTATATTAGTAAGCACATTCTAATTTACTCTAAGGCATGAGTAATGACACAAAATTCAAGATACTTTTCTCATATAGGTTTAGAATTCAAATTCATCTAGGACTAGGTTGGGATATGACCAAAATTCCTAGTGTTGAAAGGTTTTGTGGGAAATCTAATACAAGAGCTATAAACTTGTGATCATTTTTCTCCTGATGCTTTTCTACATAGTTAGAAATATTAATTCTACAAAGGTAACATTTATGCGCAAAGGGCCATAATTTGTTCCACTTTTGGAGGAGCAATCTTTTCTACCAATTTTCTCCCACAACTATTTTTCTGCTACTACTATGGTTATGTAATAAACTATTGCTGTTTCAAACTCAAGAGAATTAACAGTTAACTTTTCAATGGCCGTGGAGGGAAAGGATCACACATTTCAAGTTAGAGATCATGGCAAAACCCCAATAAACATTTTATATATGTGCACAGGGATGGGATTACAATTTTGCTGCCATAACCACTGTCTTGGCTTTTATAAAACACAAACATATGTATTCTGCAAAGGTACCTTTGACAAAGCAATATTTTGAATCTTTCATTCAAAGGATTGCATTGGATCAGCAAAATAAATCAGATATATTCCTTTCATGTAATCAAATAGACTTCTGTTTTTAAGTTGATCTATGATGAGAACAGTGTTATCCTGTGCAGGTTATCCACATTTAGAGACCACACACAACCTTGGTTATTAAAAGATTGCTAAGTGAAACTGTGTTATGATCTTACTTCAGCCTTCCTTTGCTTTCCAGACCTGCCAAGATTGTAAATACAAAGATTGATCACAAACCTATTTTCATCACTGGCATAATTGTGAATAGTTGCTAAGTGAGGCAGTCTTTAAACAAGGTCTAGTTTTAGCAATTGCATGTTAATAGCAAAACATTATACCAGATCAAACCAGGAAGTCTGTCAGTGAAATCCCTTCAGATGCCAATGCTTAGATATACATACATTTCTATGCCAAAGTATTTAGGAAGTGTTACCAAAAGTCAAAACGGCAGCCAAAATCATAATAATTTGCATTTATGGTCCTTCCGAGGCAGATTCTTCTCTTTTTTGAAACCGCCTTTCTTATGTAATGTGCTAGTAAAACCCATGCCAGTTTTATCAGTGATTTCCATATAGAAAGTAGTTACAAGGATAAAACAGTTAATTTTATAAGAGTTCAAAAGCATTGTAAGGATGGTATGAGGTAAGTGAAGGATCAAATGAATAAGGGGTAGCAGCTGGTTTTTTTCAGATAATCTACAGAATTTTGTGTTAAGATGTGTGAAGCTTCCTGCCATACATTTAAAAATTTTAAGTTATGTTTTCTAACAGTTTAAGGTAGCTTCCTTATAATCAATTATATTCTCATTATAAAGGTTAATTACAAATGGCTACTGCAACTTAAAAAATGGGTCTTAACATGAGCTTGTATTCCAACATTTGTAATTTAGTTTTTTTTTCCCTCTCATGAATCTTTTAAAGTGCCAAAAGTGGGAGCATAGTAACCATGCTCCATCTAGTGGAAATAAAATTGGTTATAAGGAGTTTCATTTCTCCAATTAATGTAGACATTTCTTCAGCTTCTTTGAAGAGTGTATAAATACATACTGTGCATTATTAGAAACTTTTAAAAAATGACCATATCATTCTTCTATGTTCATGGAAAATTCCATCAATCTTAGTTTAAAGAATTGTATTAAGATGTGTTAGTCATGGAATTTACTTTGTCCTTTATTTTGTGATGTTACAAATTAAAGATCTCAAGACACCTGAAGGAAAGTTCTTGTTCTCAGTGAGGCCACAGCCTATCTGAAACCAATCATCATTTAATTCTAATTAGGAATGTTAGCATTACCTGTTTGTTTCCAATTAGGAATAAATTCTCATTCCTAAGTAGAAATATTATATTTCATATAAAAGTGCTGTAAACCTTGGCACTTATAAACAAACTATACAAAGCACACAAAACCAAACAGACAAGAATGGATTAGTAGTCGATTACCCACAGTTTGCAAGCAGGTTCTTTGAGAAATAGTCCAAAGCTCCAACACACTTATTTCCCTCATTTCCAGAGGCTTTTATTATGCAAGTTTAACAAACCTATATTTCTACTTTTACCTAGTCTTCTAATTGCCACAATAAATTTATGCTGTACTCAACTAGCTTTCTTTATATCTTTAACCACTAAACAGTCTATGGAACAATTAAGTTCTCCTCTGTAGATTAAGGTTATAGCAGTGTTAGCCCCACTCAAGATGATTGGCTTTCTGTTGCTCTCAGTTACTATTTTGGATTGTTACTAAAATATTAGTTTTGTAGGTTCTCAATCTGGGCAAAGTAGAGAGAAAGAGGTCCTTGACCAGCTGTGGACTTTAAGGATTATTTTCTGGGGTGGTGGCTGTTTCCTTTTCCTGTTCCTCTGGTTTGCTGAGGCCTGCTCCTTTACTAGCCACCTGCTCAATTGCCACAAAGCCTATACAACCCTGCACTTTAGTTTTTTTCCTTTTATAATTGGAACCAAGGGTGGGGCCAATGTTATTTAAGCTGCCTTAAAGACCCAGATGAGAATAAAAAAGACATAAAGGGCTTGTGCTGGTTGTTACTAAGTTTTTCTTTCCACACAATTTATAAAACTAATGTTAATGATTCTTATGAGGAAAATAAGATCAGCTTCTTATGGTTTATTCTGAATTTGGGAGAAGGGTTTGGTTGGTTTACTAATTTAGGCATTTTACAAGAATTATCCACTCATCTATCTTTGTTTTTGGTTTTTTTTTTTTTTTTATTTTGCTAAGGGAACATTTGTTTTACAGTGGAAGTCAGCTAATATGCAGCTAGGGAAAAGAAATGGCTGCTAGCTACCTTTATAAGGAAATTGTGTAAGATAACATAAATATTAAGAACTTGTAAATGTAGCCAGAACAAACAAAAACCTTATAAGTAATAACTGTTCACATAAGCTTTATCTTGATGAATGTACATTTGATAATAAATATTAAAACAAAAAATACATGCAGTTTTTTTCCAATGGCAGATACTGCTATAAACAAAGGAAATATACATAAAATAGTAACCCTTGAATAACAGACGTTTATAAGGTATTTTACTTCTGATTTTCTAGCTTTTGGGAAAAAATGCTGGAGTTGGGACAAGATTACTTAATGTTTAAGGCAAAGAAAAGATATAAGTTATCTGGTTCCCTTCAGTCTGAGTTGGTGTGGTCAGTAGTAAGAGTTTGTAGGAGATGTAGCTTAAAAACTGTTTCTCAATGGTAGCAACTTTAAGTTGAGAAGACTTCAACTCCCAGAATTCTTCCTCCAGTCATGTTAGCTCAGGAATTCTGGGAGTTGAAGTCCACAACTTTTAAACTTGCCAAATTTGAAGACCCTTGGCTTAAAACATCACAACACTGGCTTCACACATTTGAAGGCTACCGTCACAATGACTAAGCCTGGTGTATGTCACAGATAGTTTTAATTATTTTAAGATGTAGGAGATTGTGATTTGAGTCAGTATAGACTATATAATCGTTTTTCTTTATGAGCCTTTAGATTTTTATTATTAGTCAAAAAGAATGCAGCCTATTAAACATACTATGACCTTCTGAGAAAATGGTCATACTTACTCCTCTCCTTCACTGCACACATTTTTGTAGGCTAAAGAGACCACAACAAAATGCATTTATTCTATAACCCACCATATGAGAATGACAAATGTAGGTAGGTCACCAAAATGTGCTGTTTAGTTCTGTTTTTAATGCAAGACTATTTGTGTTCTATTGCTTTTTATTAATGCATTGTGAAATCTGTTTGGCAAATGCATTAATTTACAAAGAAAAATGAGTAGAAGGTTAGCCTTTGTTGTCCTAGGAAATAAAGATCAGTTCAAAGACAGATCCTTCATAAAAATGGGGAAAATTGTTATGAAAGTAGGTAGGAGAAAAGAGATATGGAAGATACAACATAATTGTTTCTTGCAAAATGCCATCCAGACACTTGTTCTGTTCCTTCCTAGTTTTCCATTATTTACTAAATCTTTAGCTCATTCAACTTCCTCATTGACACTCAGCATTTGATGAGTGCTGAATCACAATGTTTATTTGTTAATGATTTCCATTTTAAGTAATCTTTTGAGAGCATGTGCTACAAATGGTGAAATCTCTTTAAATGCTGAAATATGATTTGACTCCTTATCTTTTAGAGTTCAGGGCTAGAAATATGTTTTCCCTGGGATGAGGAAGTAAGCTGTCTGTAACCCAGATATTTAAAGTCTTTTGACAAGATTCTTCAACATCTGAACAGATGGGAGAAGAGAATATGAATAAGGTTCATATTTCAGTTCCTTATTCTATGAAAACATAAAACTTACTTAAACTACTTAGTTATAGTCTATTTTATTATTTAGTTGGTCAATAATCATCATATTGGATGAGGTTCACTATTTTTCCTTGGTTATATCAATGGTTGAGAAGGAGCTAGGGGCAGCTATTTATTTTGCTTCAGTGACAAAACAGCAGGTACTGCTCTCTTGACATTAAAAGTGGGTTGTCCAACCTTGGCAACTTTATGACCTATGAACTTCAACTTCCAGAACTCCCCAGCCAGTCCTGAGAGGCCAGTAGAAGTGACAGTAGCAACAAACCAACTTATCTAAGGGATCAGATAATCTCAGGCCACTTCTGATTGTACTTGAAAAAAAAATAGTTACCCTTGATTTTTTTGGGGGGTGGGGGTCCATTTGAGATCCCCCATGTCCACCAAAGCATTATGTTTAACTGTTGGAATGTCTATAAGAAACACAAGACCAAGCCATTTTTAAATGTAAATAGCTTTTGTATTTAAAGATTCCCTCTCTAATATTTTCTGAGCCATCAGTACAATATTCATGTACATGCATGTCACTAATGTTCCAAGAACATCTTGCAAGTTGCAACATCTCTCCTTATATTGTGTTGCATTACTTGGCATCAATTTGATATCAGTCCCACCTATTGTGGATACATTGCAAGGATTATTTTTTCTCTAAAATAACGGAATCTACTGTCTCTCTGTTTTACAGTCAATTATGTTTCCACTTAATATGTATGTTTCTGCCTTTTATGTATATAGCTCCAACCATAATGTTGTTCTAGAAGTCTAAACTTTTGGCTGTTTTCCTTGTAGTAAAATGTATCTGGAGCCCTTTCACTGGTCCTGTTGTTGATATCCATGTGTGTGTATTGGGGAAGGGGTACTATAAGATATGTTTGTCTAGATACTTCAGATTCTCAATATTTTTCTGCTTTTTAAACTATAAACTGCCCAGAGCTGTTCTGTAGTGAGGAATAATCTAAATCTAATACTAACAATATATGGAAACATCAGTAATACATCTGTCTCTCTCTTACTTTTCCATTGCTTTTAGATACTTTTGAACCTAAGACATCAATAGAAGAAGGTTAATTTTGTTCATATTGGTCTTGCCACAGAAACATTTCTGAAAACGTGATTCAACACTGACTTAGGTTTCAATTCTATTTTCCTTTCATGGGTTTAAAAAATGAAGATATAAGATTCAAAGGAGAGCTCACTTATCACAGGATAAGCAATTAGCAGCCTGCCCCTAAATCATCCTCTTCCAGATTTATAGTGCTAATTTTTTGTGATAAAATCAACAACAATCTGCAATTAAAAAACAAAATAAAACAGTACAGGTTAAAATAGGTTTGTGAAATCTCTATTGGACTTAGGGAAAATGAAAGCATTTTAACTTTAACTTCCCCTAATATCCCAAAACACTGAAGAAAGGACCCTGGTTCCTCAGAGATCTTAGTTTTACTCTGAAGACCCCATTCCTTCTTTTTCCCCATGCTTTGAAAATATTGAACAAAATACTGGTGAAAAAGCCATGCTACCATGATAGGCATGCATGATACAAAATGTTCTTTATTTGAAAATGTTGATTTAAAATTATTTCCAGAGCAGCAGCTACATACGAATATCTTTCTTGAACTGGGGAAAAAAAATTAAACCCCCAGTTTCATGTACATTTGCTAAACATGTCTGCAGGCAGCAAGTCAGTTATATGGCTTACATTGTAAAATAAGTGCAGTCTTTGCTTTCTGGAAATGTTTGGTATATTCCTAAGGGCAAAAAGAAGAAAGAAAAAGTATAATCTAAATGTACTTTTTAAAAGCTTGTCATCACTTGCTGAGTAAATGCATGTTTCCTCAAGTACAATAGCTTTATTATATGGCTTGTGTTCAAAAGCTTTTATACATCCTTTATTTGTAGCCATTATTCTGTGGTGGTAATAATGAAGGCTAATGGAGACCGAGGCATATGAGAATTTCACTTTTTCCACTAATTAAACATACTTCTAAGAAAGAAACTATGCAATAGATTTATATTTGAATGCAGAAGTTTTTTTAATGGAGAGAACTATTGAAATATGGAATATTAAATTGGCTCCAGCCTTAAGAAGTCGACTAGAATTGTACACTGAATAGCAGTGTATACAGATATAGCAGTGTACATATCCACATTCCAAGGTATGTGCACCACTTCATAACACTTTTTCTCAATCTAGGTCTAATTAACTAGTTAACCATGTACATCCAGTTTGTTTTCATCTCTAGATGATAGTCTTAGAAACAATGAGAAAATGCTTCATCAGATTATTTTTATGGGCCAAATTGTTATTTTATTGGATGTTCAGAGAGGAATTTTAAACGAGGACCACTTAATTATGCATTCATTCAGGAGCCGGTTACCCTGAAGACATTTGCCTTTTAGTAGCAAATCTATAAGATGTTTTATTTTAAGAAAAGTGACATGAAAAGAAATTCACTAGGCACTTTTTTTAATTATTTAAAAGACATCCAGGCTGCTTTCATTTTTATTTTCTTTTTAATTTTTTTGGTGGCTTGTTAAGGAGTACAGAGAACTGAATGGGAAGATTTATAGTTCATGTTTGTCACCTTTGTATCCCACACTTTCTCCAAGGAGCTCAAAGAAAATTATATGAGACTGCCTTCTTTTATTAATATTGTCATGCCACAAGTCATTGTCAGTGAAGAGATAACAACTAGCCCAAAGCCCTCAATATATCAAACTGTGGAGATCTACCTCTCCCAATTCCAACAATCAATCTCTTACATTAGAATGGATACAAATGCATTGTTTCTAGAAAAGGAATTAGAGGTGAAATCAAGATTCTTATTAGTAGGAAATGTGTTTCTGTGGTACCAACTTTAGTTTATAACTAGAAACCTATATTGTGGCTATATTATTCATTATACACAGAGAAGAAAATAATTCAGGAGTGGGACTAAGCCCCTTCATTGATTTAGTTGACCTGATGGAGGGGTGTTAAACTGGGGGCCTGCGGGCTGGATTAATCACCCATTCCAGCTTTGTGAAAGGAAAAAACATAATGAAATGTCACATGACTGCAATATGACACCATGGGTTTGACTCCCATATGACTTAGCATGTTAGATATATAACATCCAGCCCTACCAAATTGTTAAATGATGCAGAATAGGGAAGTTGTGATCTGATGTTTTACCCTTTGTCTCTATTCTATTATGAACATCATGTACATAATGTACAAAGAAATTAAAAGAACCAAAGGCCACTTCTTTCAGACTGTTCATGCTAATTAACCACAGTTTTGTTTCCAGTGGCTCTGGAAATGCCTGTGCTTTTTGAAACATAGATACAGAGAAACAGATAACATGGACTATTGATATTAAGTCCTTTGCCCTTTCAGCTCTTGCCTGATGCTCACATTCTGCTTCTCCCTGGTTTTGCTTATTTTACTCCATTTTGCATGTTAACTGTCTTCAGTGCTTGCTGAAGACTAATACTGTAAACTAACTGAAATGAGTGCTATGAGCACTTGCCCTAGTCTTCTCTGGATTTAGGGATTGATTGGGACTGTACCATGTACAAACTGATCTAGAAATGACCTACAGTAATTTCCCAATGCAACCAAGGGTTCATTTGCTTTGCAGTATCCTTTTGGAGAACAAATTGAGTCTGTCAGTATTCTTCTATCAGTTTTTTTTTTAAAAAAATGCAAATTTGAGTAAATTCTCAAACAAATATTTCAGCCACTTGCATTCCAGTGACACCAGGAGAAGAAAAATCTTACCCTATGCCCTATAACTGTTAAAAATAAGAAGGCTTATCAAGTGACAACTCCACCAAGTTGCTTAAAAACTCTAGGATTCAAATTCTGATTGCCTGATTTATGGATTTGTCAATTCAAAATGTTTCCAGGATTTAGATTTTATTTTAAATGCACAAGCATATTTTTTCATCATTGTTATAAAGAAATTGGTAAACTGTATATGGTTTTCTCCCCCACTTCAATTTTTTTGTCTAAAAGCCATGGAGAGAAATGAGATTTCTAGTCATCCATGTCAGAAAGCTTGATGAGTGAGGATAAACTCAGACCAGTCATGCTTGTTTAGGTCTAAGCCAAATCTCCCTCTATGTAATAACAAATTATTGATCTTTTCTACTACTTGGAGTTTAACAAAAAATATTCCTAGAGGTGACTGATTCTGAATTGTTACTTTTCCTGAAACCTTGTTGATTCCTAATTATAACATCTTGCCAAAGGTTAGCTTACTGTGTGCCTGAAACAGATTTTCAGTTATGCTTAGCTCAAGGCATTAAGAGAAGTATAAGCTACAGAGCTTTCATTCTTTCCACAACAGTATTTAAAATTGCTACAAAAGAATGGAAGATAGGTAGCAAATGGCTTGGGCAGCCATAACAGTGCTACTTTCAAATGAAGTATATAAAAAGATAATGAACAGCATTTCCCTTTCTTTTTTAATATATTTTTATTAAGTTTCTTTTATTACATCATAAAACATCATAGTTCCAACAGCGTTCTTGGCATCTATGCAGGTTCTAGGTTTAAATATCATAATACATTATATCACATTTATCTAATATTAAATAACAACTTTAACTATGATTACTATTCTTATTTTTTTGTATAATTTACACATTTATATTTTACTCTCTTAAGGATTATTCCAGTTAAATTTCTTCTCTTATCTCTTTGTTCTGTTTGTTAACCATTTATACCAATTATTCCAAATTTTGAAAAATTCAGAGTCATCTCTTTCAGTTTCAGTGTTAACATATTCATCTCAGTGTTTTCCATTACTTTATGAATTATTAATACTTCATTAGGGATATTTGGGGTTTTCCATACCTGCAAAAAGGCTATTCTGGCGGCTGTTGTAATATGTAATAATAAATAGTTTTACTTCTTTTGATAATCTATCTTTTATGATTCCTAGGAGGAAGGTTTCCAGTCTGAGCTCAGTCTGATACCCAGTAATCTCTTGTAACCAATTTTTAATTTGGATCCAGTATAGCCTGGTCTCGGAGCATAACCACCACATGTGGTAAAATGTACCGTCAACTTTGTTACATTTCCAACATTTGGGGCTTATGTTGGGATAAATTTTTGCCAATCTCATTGGAGCTAAATACCATCTGTAAAACATTTTGTACATATTTTCTTTGTATGCTGATGATACAATTAGCTTATAATTTACATTCCATATTTTCTCCCTAATTTTATAGTGTATCCAAAATTCTGTGTCCATGCAATCATTGTACCTTTGACTGTTTCCTCTTCAATTTTGAAGTCTAGTAAATATTTATATACAGTATTTTAGTTATAAATTTTTGTTCTGGTCCCATTAAGATTTTATCTAATTGATTCTGCCCTTTGTCAAAGCCAAAATCTTTTAAATCCTTTTTATATTTATTTTGGATTTGCAAATATGGCCACCAATCAATTATGATTCCATTTTCCTTTAGTTCTTGATTTGATTTTAATTTTCCTTGACTATCTAATAATTTCCCATAGTTTACCATTTTCCTTAAGTCTAATCTATTTGGATGGATTATGGCCTCTGTGGTTGACAGCCATCGTGGGATTTCCATATAATGTTTGCCTTTGATTTTTTTCCATGTTGTGATCAATGAGTCCCTTGTTAAATGTTGATTAAAATAGGTATGTACATTATTTTTGTTTTCCCACAAAAATGCATGCCAACCTATCAGGAGGTCATGTCCTTCTAATGTTAAAATTCTCTTGTCTCTTAATTTGACCCAGTCCTTGACCCAATTCAACACCTCTGCCTGACAGTAGAGCTCCCATTCTGGTAATCCAGGACTGCCTCTGCTCCTTTCATCTTGCAATGGTTTCATTTTAATATGTGGCCTCTTGCCGAACCAGACAAACTTGGACGTCGTTTTATTTAGTTCTATAAAAAAAAGTTTCCCTAATTTATTTGGGATCATTTGGAATAAATATATTAGTTTTGGTAAAGTATTCATTTTTAGCGTTGCTATTCTTCCTAATAGAGACAGTTTCAATTTGGCCCATAATTCTAATTCTTTCCTAATTTGCTTAATCAATTTAACATAATTGTCCTCTTTTAGTGATGAACATCTGGGTGACAGCCAAATTCTGAGGTATTTCACCTTTTTTACTATCTGCAGTCCCATTATGTTTTCTAATTCTACTTTCTGTTTTGGGATATTGTATATAGAATTACAAAGGATGAGCCGATGGTGTATAAAGAAAAAGAGATCACAACCTTGAAACAAATCCCGAGGTGGGTGAGAGAGCTGAGGAAGGACTACAGATCTCTGGAGATACTCCTGAATAAATGAAACATCTGGTTCCGATGGCTGGTTCCTGAATGCTGGTGATGTGGCAAGAAAGAAGAGTAAAATTTGACAGCATTGAAAAGGCGCAAGAATTTTATGACCAGCTGATAGAAATAGAGGACGAGGGGAGCAGCAAAGAAGAGTTGGAAAGCAAGAGTCAAGAGGACCAACAAGAAGACCAACAACAGGGAATACAGGAAATGGATCAAGAAGAGAGAGGCAAAGAAAAGAGAGAATACCAAAGGAGAGAAGGATTAAGAGTAAGACCCCCAAAGAGAAGCAAGAACCAACAGAAGACATAGGTAGACTCAGAATCAACAATGGAAGAAGAGATTAAACTACTCTCAATAAATATCAATGGATTAAACTCCCAGATTAAGAGAAAACAAATAGTAACTAAATTAATTAAACAAAACTCTGACATTATATGCCTACAGGGGGTACATACCCAAAAACAATACAAAAATTACTTAGAATACCCCAAGTTAGGTGTATTATTTACAGCATTGGTATATCAAAAGAAAAGGGGGGTAGCAATTTATGTAAAAAAGGGATAAATTCATGCAGATCTAGATTCTACTTGTTATATATATAAAACCGTACTTATTTCATCAGCTATTAATAATCAATCAATCAATAATCATCAAGATAGTAGTTCATCAATCTTCTCACAATTTCATATCATTTAAACTTTTAAGTTCCTGATAAATTCAATCAAACCTTAATCAAAAAGGTTATTTCATTAATTATATTCTGTAGAAAAAGGTCCAGTATTATTCATTCACTTTCCTTTCCCTGTCCATTCATGTTTTGTTTAGTCACGGTCTGTTGCATCAGCTTCTCTTCTCTCAGTATAATCTCAAAATGTCACTTCCATTTTTAAATTCAGTCCTGTCTCTTGTTTCTTGCCACCATTTTTCTTCTTTTACAAGTCACAAATCCATCAGATTGAGCTCCAACTTTCTGAATAATCAGTCTTAATCAACTTCAAATTCATCAGAACAAGTCCAAAACACCTATCAATCTTTAATCAAATAAATCAGCTTCAATCTCATCTTAAAAGTTCCTTGCTTTCACCGCCAGATCGTCATTTCCATTTGGACTTTCATCCACTATTTTAAGACTCACAGTTCTGCCGTCTCTCTTTGCCATTTCGCTCCTCGACTTTCACTTTCCGCCTTCTTCATTTTCCAATCCGATCTGCCAATTTATGTCAGAAATGCTGTTCATGCTCTGGTATCTTCCTCATTGAGTTAAAGCACCACGGCTTTGGTCTGCCATCGAAATGGCCGATCACCCACACGTCGGAGCAAATGGGGACTCCCTCAAAGCTGTCAACCACCACCGCCATCAAACTTCTCCTTGGGCTTCCTCATACCTTCGTCTTCCCCTCAAGGGTTTACATGCCCCTTGCCAGGTCCTCTGAATGCACAGATTGGGGATGAGGGAGCAGAGCTTGCTCTTCTCTCCCCAGTCCACTGCAGTGCCAGAAGCAGAAGTCGAATAATATTTTCTCATGGAAAGTGCTAATATTTGAAAAATCTGTTCATTAATTTAAGTATTCACATAATTATTCATAGACTGAATAATTTGGGAGGCACCATTGACACAGCTGGAGCTTTGTTTTAATTTTTATCCCAACAAAGCAGTAAGTTGTAATTCATCAAAGACAATTATCACATCATTTGGGTCTTTTACAATTATGCCTTACATGAATGCACTAATTCATAGAAGTAAATATTAGTTGATTGCTATACCATACTAGAGCCAACTTCTGCTTTTCCCCCTACAAACTATTGATCATTTATAACAGAATAACAGAGTAACAGAAAAATAGAGATGGAGGGAACTTTGGAGGTCTTCTAGTCTAACCCTCTGCTCAGGCAGGACACCATTTCAGACAGTGATTGTCCACTCTGTTAAAAATTTCCAGTGTTAGAACATCCACAACTTCTGGAGCAAGTTGTTCCATTCAGGTAAAAGCAAGTCAAGATGCCAAATGTTTGATTAGAGTTCCGTTGTTCTGTTCCATCTTTTATGAGAAAATACCATTTACAGACAATTTTTAACTATAGAAATGGATACAACAATTTTAATCTAAAATAAAAACTGTCAGAAGGTCACAATGCACCTATCTGGCCCTGTAATCCATTAGCTAGGAACTTTGTCATAAAGAATTATATCAAAACAATTAACAGTTATTCTAAATAAATACTGTGATATTAGTCAAATTATCCTTGATGGGAAAAAGCAAAACTAAATTCAGTTCTTTCATGTTAGTCAACAGTTCATAAAGTCATGAAATCAATTGTAATTTATGAACAATTGTTAATTCTGTATCCTAATATATTCGTGTACTAATTACATGAATAATAACAAAAGTAATGATGTCCTTTCTTTCAAGTCGGAACACAACATAATACAGGAGGGTACAGTAATCTGTCTTTATTTTGTCCCCAACAACTCAAAGAGATAGAATGGTATCATTATACCATTATAGCACAGTTATACAACAATAATTTGCAGATATTTCTATAATATGCAGATTCGTATTTGTAGAAAATCTAAAAAGGTTTACAATAGCAATAAAATGCTATAAAAAGAACATGGTGAAGCATCAACTAATGTAAAACTTGAAACTTGACTTAGAAAGATCCCATGACTTGTTAAACAAGAATTATGAAATACATTTTCTATGTATATAAATAACTTACAAAGGGAAAGGAAGATAGAATCAATCTTTAATTTTATTGACATATACCACAAATATAAGGAAACTAATCCACACTTGAAACATTATATAATAATGTGGATATGCCCAAGTGTGCAGTGTTTTCCTATTGAATTCCTTCCTCTTTCTCCCCAATTTTCCCAACATCCATGTCCATCTTTCCATAATAAGCACCTTTTGCTTAGCTTACCCTAACATAAATGTTTCTGTGTGCAGCAACCCCTAATATATGGGATGCCTATATGTAACTTTCTGGAAAGCTTCCAAATAAGCATATAGTCAGTCTTTACATATTCCACACAGCAATGTCAAAAACACATCCATCTGGGCAAAAATTGAGAAGAAGTAAACTATTCTAGATTAAAAGTAAATCAAGTGCAAATAGATTTGTTTGAAATAAATTAAATGACCGAAAGAAACTGTATTCTGTTTTTCAAATGAAATGTTGCCTTGAAATTCAGGCATTTGAGTTGGTCTAGACCCGGAAAGAACTTAGTCTCTAAATTTGGATAGAACTTACATACATATAGAAGTAGTCCTTCAGATTTGAAGAAGTCATACTACGAATAGAGGTAGATCTACGTTCTCAGTCTGGAAGAGCAAAGTCTAGCACAATAGTTATTATAATTAACTCTGGGTATTATTCTGTGGCAAATGATAAAAATCTTGAAAGTGCCAAGAGCAAGAATGGTGACTTTGTTATGGATGGGGTTGTTTGAATATCCTATTCCTTGTAGAACCTCCTCCTTGTTTTCATCTGGACTTGAGAGTTGGTGCATAGCTGCTGACAGTGCTGATGTACTGGGACTTGTTAAGAGGAACACAAAACTTCATAATATATTTATTTATTTCAGTGGGCAGAATAGAGATGTTTGTCAGCAGATAATGTTTCAGTGCAAAACCTACTTTATGGGTCCTGTTGTCAGTTTGTGGTTTCCCTTTTGAAAAGAACATATGTCCACGTGTTGCTCCTGTAATGAACCATCATTTCCAGGTAACAGTATTATGTTTATCCCATTGGCATACACTGTCATTTTTGTATAGAGGAGAGTCTTAGCCTACAGAAGTTTTTCTGATTATTTTTTTTTCCTTTCATATGAGGTGAATGCAACTTTAGTCCAGACCTCTCATTTTATTATGATTCAAAATGCTGTCTTCTTTTCATTCAGTGATTCTGCATATTTATTTTATGCTCTTAGATGCACCAGTGCTAACTCATTTCTTATTCTTTTCTGCAATTTGGCCCATATGTCTTGAATTGTTTTTTGTTTCTTCAAAAATTTTCAATGATTGTCCAAGGAAGAATTCCAAGTTTTTACTAAATTTGATTGCCATCCTAATTCCAGATTGCTCATCTAAGTTTGGGATAATTTATATACATGGTCATAAAAGAACCTTAAATTTTATTTTCCTTCTTTCTTTCCTTCCTTCTATCCTTCCTTCCTTCCTCTTCTAAATTTAAAGGTTGTATTTAATTTTTTGTCAACAATTATAAAGTAATGATAAAATATATTTCAACCTCTTTGTGCTGAGTTAAACCAAGTATAATATATAGCAAACACCCCATGTGGCTTCATTTAAAGAATGAGGTATTTTGGTTTGCATTTCATATTATAAAAATAGGGTATTTTATTTTAATAATAAATAACATTAACTGCTTTGGCAGCAGTGATACAATATAGTTATATTGCAGTAATGTTAGTTATGTTGTGGTAGAATATAGTCTGGCTTCTAGGAGGAAGAGATTGCATTCCAGAGGACCAAGACATGGAAAAAAAATAGATGGTTTGCTTGAGAGGAAGAGAGGCAAGATAGCTCCTCCTTAGAAGTTCTCAGAATATATATTTAATGATGCAAGTAATTCCTTTAGTTTGACAAGATTTACATCTATAGGTAAGAAACAATAAAGGAAATAACTTTAAACAACTGCATTCTGTTTCCCTAATATTTTTCATTTAATTGTCATTCCTCATTGGCATATTTTCATTGGTGGGTTTGTTGTACTTGAGGCCCACATTTGCTCTGGGATGCAGAGTTTTAAATATTCCTTAGTTTAAAATATCATTTGCCTGACAATTCCAGGTTGCTCTTCCAAACAACAGGTCTTCACTAATTTGACAGTTCAGTTTGGCAGTTTAGGCCAGTACAGTACATTACAGAGCTCTGTAATATTGTTTGTACTCAAAAAGTACAGATAGTGGTATAATTTGCTAAGAGGACAGATGTTCCATACATGCAAACCACTGAGTGATAAATATGGAAAAATGAATTTCACAAATTTGAAAAAGTTAAGAGATTAAAACATATTCTACCTCCCAAATAAATAAATTAATGAACAAGCTGTCACATGGCAGCTGTTTTTTTAAACAAATACCTTATGAGTTCATAGCATTTCCCCAAGAAACCATTTTATATATGAACTATGTGGATAAGCAAAATAGGATTAGCTATAATTATCCCCTTGAGATATAGGACAAACTGCTTTTGTTGTTGCTAATCTAAGAATTGATATCATCTTTGTGTGTGTGTGTGTGTGTGTGTGTGTATATATATATATATATATATATATATATATATATATTTGTTTTCTGAGGTTCTCGCGGGTATTTGTATGTGGATCTTTGGTTGTTCGGGTTTTCTCCCGCGTAAGATTCAAAGTATCTAGGCAACGTTTCGATGAAGTCTCATTCATCATCATCAGGCCTCTGTCTTCGGCTCTTGCTTTTCAGAGTGATGTGAGATTGCAGCTGCCTTTTCCTTCCAACTTCCAGTTGGGGTGGGACTTGATTGGGTGGGGGCTTGGCTGTGTTCTGATTGGGTGGGGGTGTCTTCTCATTGGTTGGGGGTTTGGCCGTGTTCTGATTGGCTGGAGGTGTGTTCTGTTTGGGTGGGGGCTTGATTGTGCTCAGGTTAGTCTTAGTTGCTGGGGGATTTGAGCTGGTGATCTGTGATCCTGCTGTTTGGCTTCGAGTTCATGGTTGTGCCGCATCTTCATGGTGGGTGTCAGTTTGCTTCATGTATGGCTCAGAGGGGTTTGAAGTGGGTAGTGATGCAGCTGCAGTGCGGCTTCTGGTCCATGGTCATGTCTCATCTTCTGTGTGGGTGTGAGTCTGCTTTCTACGTGGAAGTCTAGTGGTGGCATCTTGTGTGGCCCTCTTGGGTGTGGGTCTGGTGTCATTCTTCATGTTCTCGTCTGTTCATGAAGGCCGGTTTCCAGCAAAGAATCATACCCAGAGAGAAATCATCCAGATGCCCTAAGCTTTATGGTCTACCCAAGATACACAAAGAAGGAACCCCACTTAGACCAATAGTCAGCTCCATAGGCTCACCTCTACAAAACCTAG
>NW_020769323.1:17827010-17882483 GCF_900518735.1 Pseudonaja textilis
ATGAGGTAATAGTCAAGATGGTTCCATCTTTTTCTAAAGTTATCTTCTTGTTTCTTGGTTTATTTTAACAACACAATGAAGTAAAGTATTATGAAGTTCTGTCATTCTAAATCTTAACATTTTGTCCCTATGGTATTTAAACTCTCTTGCCAGAGCTCCAGGGATCCATAATAATCATGCAGAGGTGAACGTGACAGTTTATGATTACAGTGAAATTGTAAGTTTCTTCATTCCCTGGTATCATTTAAATGGGATAACTCTATAACATTGTAAAGCCTTTATTCATTAATTCCAAGCCTTTAGTTATATACTTTAAACACAGATTGTTAATTCATTTTAAAGCCAATGTAGTTTCATTTGACTGGATTTCAGGCTTTTTACTTCCTTTTTTTTTCAACCAGTTGTGGTGTTAAGATGATACAAAGTTCTGGTTCTTGTACTTCTGGCAGCCTTAACCATTGTTATTTGATGCTTTTGTAGTGTGTCTTTGATGTTGTCTCTCCATCTTGTTCTGGGTCTGCCTTGTGTTCTCTGGCCTTCTCCTCTTTTTGTATGTGCTTGTATGGTATAGAATCCCAAGAAATTCTTTCCAGGTGAACAAACCACTTAACTTGCTGTCCTTGTATGTATTCTTTCTCTTATGACCTCATTTTTTATTTTATTTTATCTGTTTTGGTCACTCTGGCAGTTTTCCTCAAACATGTCATTTCCAGGGTGACAACTGCTTATGCTTTATTGCAAGTGTCCATGTTTGGCACTGGTGACATACTATAGGGTGCGAATGAATACGCTTTGTATGAGTTGCTTCTTTGTGCTGATCAGTACTACCATGTGTTGTAGAAGTGGGGCTAGCTGATTACCTCTGCTAACACTAGCAAATGTTAAATGTAATACTTATTTGGTCAATGACCAGCAACATAAAATAGACAAAAAGGAATAAAACAACAACAATAATAATACAGAAGCACTCAGTGTACTTGAAAAACACCAGAGAAAAAATAACAGTAATAATAATACTAAAAGTGTGAAAACATTAGAAGGGTTAGACCACAAGGCAATGGCCAATAGTCCATAAAACAATGGAAAGTTGCTCCAACAAAAAAGTCCACCAAACAAACTTAATCCACCAGACCAAACTGAAATATACTCACAAGAGCTCACTGGACAAGAGAAGTTCAGAGTCTCCAAAGTAAAGCAGGGAGCATGAGGAACAAACACACGTGTCCAGAAACCAAACGTTGTTCCCAGCAAAGCCTCCCTCTGCCTGCCAGAAGAATTTTCCAGTGCAGCCCATCAATATGGGTGGGGCCTTTTCCCAAGTAAATTGGCAGATCTCTATTGTTCTTGTGTTTTCTCTGCCCTGCATCTTTTCTGCTCCACCATGGAAGGTGGCTCCGCCTCTTCACTGACCATCTGCTCCTGCAAGTTGTCCCCAGCCGAAACCCCCTGTAAAAATCTCTTTTGGTAGTTGTTCAGAGTCGTTAATTAACCCAGTTCCTGACATGCCAGGAATGAGCTTATCCTCTCTTGAGCTGATCTCCAAGGAAGAATCTGAGAAGTCATCCAAGGGAGACATCACAGCCTGTTCCTGTGCAAGAAAATTCCCTTTAATATTTTAATGGCTATTGCCAGATTCCTATGGGATCATGTAGGAATCTTGTTCCTCTATATAATTTTCACTTGTAATATATCATCTTGTAGGTAACTTGACATATTCCAAATCCTGCTAAACTATAGCCCCCAGATACCTCACCTTTAGGATTGTTTGGAAAAACAATTTTAATAATATATGGATGGCTATGGATAATGTTAATGACCTTATTTTAATGAATCAATAGGAATGGAGCCATCACTATTTCTGCTTCCCAATTCCTCCAAAACTGGTTGGACATCATCATGTTCTTGACTACCTCACAGTGGTGAGAACTATAGGCAAAGAATTGCTATGCCACAAGCCTGTATAATTACTTCCTATGGTGAACATCTGATAAGCGAAAAAATGAAAAGTGGAGCAGCTTCTGGGAGCAGCAGCTGTTATGGTGTCTTCTTGTTACACCTTTGGAATATCTATGAATACTTCCTGTAGCCTCAGAGGTGGGTAGCAAGATGAGACACAAATTCTTGCAAATGGTAAAACATGGTACTCAAACGTTTTATAACAGAACATTTAAAAAAAAAAGAAGCATGCTATCCTTACTGTGAACCAGATGAAAATTTGATGAGCTCTCAAATGCAATCTCAATCATAGAATGACAGAAGCTGAATTTAAATCAGCAGAGCCTTCATATAGAAATGATCAGAGAGGCTATGTAAAGTCTTCCAGTTGAGGCAAACCTTGTTTGAATTCTCAGTTGAGATACTTAACATTATCTGGATAGAAAGCTCTTGATTCTGTTATATATTAAACAATATTTTAAGGAGGTTTTTTTTTTCCTACATATGCTAAAAATAATACCAGAATTTTATCTGTGTGTCTGCGTGAGTGTGGAGGGTATGTGAATATTGTGGAGTATTTCTCACTCCACTATATTCTTCACTTCTTAAAATGAACTGGAATAAAACAATATGCTTATAGAACTGCTTTATAGTTTCCATACATTGGCCTTAAATTAACTACTGATTGCTTTGCATATTACTATCTTATCTGTGGTTTACTTTCAGATTTCTGGCCTTTGCTGTAAAAGCTCCATCTAGCTCTGCTAACTCATTTTTCTCCTTCAATTTATATTTTCACCTTGAAAGTATTTAAAGGCTGCACGATCCCTTGAGTCATTTTCATTTATTCTCTATCTGTGCAAATGTATCCTCCTCTAGTCATTTCTAGAATAATTGCATTATTTTTGTTGCCCTTACATTTTTCCTTGGTTTAGTAATTTTTTTTTAATAGTTGTGATTTGCCAACTGGGAAGAAACGTGTCCTATTTATGTATGGATATAGTTCAAACTGGTTTGATCATTTTTAGCATCTGGCAGAATTGGATAAATCCATGTTAGAGAACTGTATAATTGGTATCCATTCCACAGAATTTTAAAGGTAGCCTGTTTTAAGACAAGGCTGTTTATTTTATTCTCAGCAAGAATGTAATGGTCTAGCATGCAAGTCCAGAGGCTATGTATGATATACTGATCAGGATCAGCCCTTCCTAGAACTGTAATATCTTGATAACATGCTGGTATTAGTTTGGAAGTTCATCCTTGTATCCACTGAGTACAGTATGAAAATGACCCACTAAACATTTTTAAAAGCTACCTTTGCATGATGTTGTCTTGGTCTCATCTCCAATCCACCAAGTAAGTTCATTTTTAGCAGTTCTACTTCTAAATACTATCCAACTTCTTTTCTTGATATACATTTTGAAGTGGACATAATTCATAATAAGTTCACTGACAATGAAATATTCTTGTGTTGTGTGAATTTGAACTTGATCTCCTTACCAAGTGGTTAGCTGAGTATGTTTTCATTACTAGCTTGCTTCTTTTTAATTTTTTTTAATTTTTATTGTTTTTGTATCTCAAGTTCCATTTCCATATTGAACAGTGTTAAAATATAAATGTTGTCATAATCATTATAACCATATCAACATACAGATATATATTAGATAATATCAATCATTATTAAAGAGTATACTATCTTCCATATTGACATCAAGTATATAACCATCAAAATATTAACTAATCAGTTTTTCTTTCCCATATAATCCATATTTTCACATAAATCCATTCATCTATTGACTAGCCATTTGTAAAACAATTCCCATGTCATAAAATATTCCAAGTCTTCTTTTTCTTTGATTTTTAGAGTTAGCCTATCCATTTCTGATCATTCCAGTTGTTTTTTTTTTCATATTATCATCTATAGCAGGAGTGGGATTCCACCAGTATAACAACTGTGTGCTTCGCAATCATGCCTTTTATTTCACTAATCATGATTTTGCAATCATGCCTTTTATTTCACTATCTTGTCTAATGTTTCTGGCTAGTACCTCTAAGGTTAATATAAATAACAGTAGGGATAAAGGACAACTTTGCCTTGTACCCTTCATTATATTAAAATTCTCAGTCTTATCATCATTTATAATAACATTTAACAATGATATTGGTCTATAGTTTTTTTTTAATTTATTTTTATTATGCTTTTTCATATTTTACAAAACTTATTCTCATCTTTAATAACACTGTGACATCATTATTACATATACAAATCTCCATATATTTATATTCATTTATATACATTTGTCTACATTTTTCTTATCTCTATTATTCTTATTCTTACTGTTCAACCATTTGTACCAATTGTCCCAGACTGCACAGTACTCTGACTCTTCCTTATCATTTAGCTCTAGAGTGAGTTTGTCCATTTTAGCACATTCTAATATCTTTTGGAATACTAATTCCTCTGATGGCATACTATCTCGCTTCCAATATTGTGCGGATGCAATCCTTGCCCCCGTCATTATGTGTAATATTATATATTTGGTCTTTTTAATACATTTCCCCTTTATTATTCCTAAAAGGAACAGTTCAGGTTTGAACTCTATCTAACATTCCACTATTTCTTGCAACTAACTCCATATTTTGACCCAGTATTTTTGGGCTTCCAGGCATAGTCACCACATATGGAAGAAGGTACCCTGGCTCTGTCCATGTAAGCTGCCGATCTTGTTAATGTTAATTGTTAACCTAATCTTATGCAGCTTTTTCTCTGGTAATATTACACTACTAACTAGAGCATACAAAACATTTACTAGACCAATACTCAAATACAGCTCATCAGTCTGGAACCCACATTACGTATCTGATATTAGCACAGTTCAGAAAGTCCAGAAATATTTCACAAGAAGAATTCTCCACTCCTCTATTCATTGCAGAATACCTTATGCCACCAGACTTGAAATTCTAGACCTAGAAAACCTAGAACTACGCCACCTTTGGTCTGATCTAAGTATAGTATATAAAATCATACATTGCAATGTCCTACCTGTCAATGAATACTTCAGCTTCAACCATAACAACACAAGAGCAAACAATAGATACAAACTCAAGGTTAATCGCACCAGGCTTGATTACAGGAAATATGACTTCAGCAACAGAGTGGTCAATGTCTGGAATATTCTACCTGACTCTTTGGTTTCTTGCCCAAACCCCAAAAACTTTAACCTTAGACTTTCTACTATTGACCTCACCCCTTTCTTAAGGGGTCTGTAGGGGGCGTGCACAAGCACATCAAAACGTGTCTACCGTCCCTGTCCTATTGTTTCTTTTATTTTTCTTATATGTATCCATGTATTCATAGCTATGTTTTTACTTATACCTATTATCTTGTAAGCTATTGACAAACCAAATAAAATAAAAATAAATAAAATGTGTAATTCTTACTCCATAATTTTCCCCAGTCTTCTAGTTCTATGTTGTGCCCAAAAATTTTTTGCCCATTCTATCATACATCCTTTTACTACTACTTCTTCCATGTCAAATCTTTTTATTTTATTTTAAATATTTTATTTTTAAAAAACAAAAAAATCTCTATTCACATTAGCAGTGTTCGTGTCGTTATTAATACATACCTCTCCTTTTATACATAAATATCATCTCTTATTTCTATCCTCCACCCATTTGTACCACCTATCCCAAACTGCATAACAGTCCGAATTATCTTTGCCTCTTAATTCCATTGTGAATTTATCCAGTTCCACATGATCCATTACTTTTTGTGTCAAGTCTTTTTCAGATGATATCTTTTCCTTCTTCCATCCCTGTGTGAAGGCTATTCTCATCGCAGTTATGATATGTATAATGATGTATCGAATGACCTTGCTCAATTTTCCCTTAATTATTCCTAATAAGAATATTTCCGGTTCAAGTACTAATTTGTGCTCTGTAATTTCTAATAACCATCTTTGTATCCTCATCCAATATTTTTTAACCTCTGGACACTGCCACCACATATGGAAGAACATTCCTTCTTTGTGTTTACACTTCCAACATTCTGCTTTTGTGTTTGGATACATTTTGGCCAGGCTTGCTAGGGCTAGGAGCCACCTCCAAAATATTTTATATTTATTTTCTTTAAATGCAGTTGACAATGTCAATTTACAGTTATCAATCCACATTTTTCCCAATCTTCTACATTTTTTGCCCAGGCAATCATTGATCCCTTTACTATTTCCTCTTCTACTTCCACTTCCAACAAATAGTTATACATTCTTGTTATAAATTTTATCACCTTGCCTGTCAAAATTTGGTCCAGTTGTTGTAAGTCCTTTTCTATCCCTTATTCTTCTAAGTCTTTCCTAAATTTTGTCTGAATTTGTAAGTATGACAACCAATCTATAATTATATCTTGTTCTTTTAATTTATCAATCATTTTTAACTTCCCCTGATTATCTAATAGTTCTTCATATCTGACCATTTTCCTGTATCTCTCATATTTGGGTGTAATATTGCTTCCATTGGTGAGACCCATTTTGGTATCTTCATATAATGTTTTCTTTTAACCTTTTCCCAAGTTTGCAATAGTGATTTTCTTATCAAATGTCTATGGAAGTGTGAATATGTCTTGTTTTTTTTGTCCCATAAGAAGGCATGTCACACTGCTTGGAGGTCATGGCCCTCAATTGCCAAAATTCTTTTATTTTTCAAATTTATCCATTCCTTCACCCACAGTAGTACTGCTACTTGGTAATACAGTTTCCATTTGGGGAGTCCAAGTCCGCCTCTACTTCTACTATCTTGTAATGTTTTTAGGCTTATTCGTTGTTTTGTTACCCAGCCATATAAATTTCATATCTTGTTTAGCTCCTGAAAAAAATTTCTATCTAATTTTATAGGAATTGTCTGAAAATAATATAGTAATTTGGGTAGAATATTCATTTTTATCACTGCTATCCGCCCTAATAAAGATAGTTGTAATTTTCACCAGTTTGTCAGGTCTTTCTTTATCTATATCCAATCTGTTCGTGTGGATTATGGCCTCCATGGTTGACAGCCAGCAGGGTATCTTTATATAATTTTTCTTTTGATTTTTCCTCCAAGTCTGAATAAGTGAGTCTCTTATTTCATGTCTATTAAAGTAGAAAGGTGTCTTACCCCCTTTTTTCCTCACAAAAATGCATGCCAACCTATCTGGAGGTCATGACTTTCTAGGGTTAAAGTTCTCTTATGGTTTAGCTTAACCCAATCTTTTATCCAATTTAATGCAGCTGCCTGATAATAAAGTTCCCACTCTGGTAGACCAAAACCACCTCTGCTCCTGCTATCCTGTAGCATTTTTAGTTTAATATGCAGTTTCTTGCCCAACCAGACAAATTTGGTTGTTAGTTTATTTAGTTCATTGAAAAAACAATGACCTAGTTTTATCGGAGTCATTTGAAATAATTATATTAATTTGGGCAGGATGTTCATTTTTATTACTGCAATTCTTCCCAAGAATGACAATTGTAAATTCTTCCATGATTCTAACTTTTTTAATTTGTTTTACTAATTTATTATAGTTACCTTCTTTAATTGAAGAACATCTAGAGGATAATCATATTCCTAAATACTTCACCCTTTTTGCAATCTGTAATCAAATTTTCCTTTCTAATTCTGTTTTTTTGTTTGTTTTATAGTGCAATTTTTGACTATCATTTTAGTTTTACCCTTATTGATTTTAAGTCCAGCCACTGCCCCAAATTTTTCTATTTCTTGTAACAATAAATGCCAAGTGTTTAGTGGGTCCTCTAGTATGAATACTAAGTCATCTGAGAAAGCTTGGACCTTATACTCTTCTTTCTTAATTTTAATCCCCGTTATTTCTGGATTTCATCTGGCTTGAGCTAGTAATACTTCTAAAGACAGGATAAATAGCAGAGGTAATAGTGGACACCCTTGTCTCATTCCCTTGGCTGTCTTAAAATCGTCCGTGCAATCTCCATTTAATAATACACTTGCCTTTTGACTAGAGTATATTGTTCATAATGTTTTTTTCTATATTCTTTCCAAAATGCGTTTTATTTGTTGTAACATAAATTGCCAATTAAGGTTATCAAAAGCTTTTTGTGCATCTAAAAATATTAAGGCCTTATCTGTCGATTTGGTAAAAAACCATTCTGATCAGGATATATACAGTAATTTCACTCAATATTGGTTTTATTCTTTCTTCTAATATTGTCATAAATACTTTATAATTGGCATTCAACAATGAGATTGGTCTATAATTCTGAATTAATTGCTGATCGGTACCTTTTTTTGGGATTAAGGTGATGTATGCCTCAGACCAGGATTCTGGCAATTTGGCTTCTAATAATGCTCCATTATATACTTCCAACATTATTGGTTCAAACATTTCATACATAACTCACTAGGAAGACCTTCCGGTCCTGGAGTTTTATTATTTTTCTGTTTTTGGATCGCTTTCTTCAGTTCTGCTGAAGTTATTTCTTTGTTAATATCTCTCTCCTTTCTTCTGAAATTGAAGTTAAACCATTTTCCTCTAAATATTACATTATACTCTCCCCTGTAATTTCTTCCTGTTTATACAGCTCCTCAAAATAGCTTTGCATAATTTTCTTTTTTTCTTCCATCTGGTGACATATATTGCCTTTCTTATCCTTTAGTTGTTGAATTAACCTTTTTTCCTTCTCTATTTTCAGTTTATAGGACAACCATCTACCAGGCTTATTTGCAAATTCGTGCTCTTTCTTCTTGCAGTATCAAATTTAATTTGTGCCATGCCATAGTTATTTCCTTCTTTGCTTTCATATCTTTGGGGTCTTTTTGGAGTTCACATTCATATTTTTATCTTTCCCTGTAATTCTGTTGTTTCCATTTCTTCTTATTTTCTTAGCTGTATATGCTATTGTGTATGCCTTAGTGGTATCCCATAGGTTCTGCAGAGTATGTTGTTTCAAATTTATCTTAAAAAATATTTACAATTCTTTTTTATATTTTGGTCATATTCTCTTTTCTTCAAAATTTGTCCATCTCATCTTCTTTTTCCTTTGTCCTTTCCAAACTATTTTCAGGGGGTTATGATCAGTCTATATATTGGGCATTATTTCTACTCTATCAATATCTTTTTCGATTATGCCATTCACTCATGCCATATCAATTATCAACCATGACTTGTATGGGTTGGAATAAAATGTACAGTCATTATAACTTGGGGTATTTTTTGTTTTTTGTTTGCCATATATCTTCTAAATTCTTTTATTTTATCAATTCAAAAAATGGTTTTGGTGAAGTTTTCTTTTTTTCTTATTAATTTGTTCTTTATGATATAATCTTTCTCAATATTCACTACAGCATTAAAATCCCGTACTAAGCAAATATTCTCTTGTCCCGTTTCTGTTATTTTCTCCTATAGCCTATTATAAAACTCTTTCCAGTTGTCATTGGGGACATATATTCCCACCAATTATATTTGCTTTTGTTGAATCCTTAATTCTACCATTAAAATTTGACCTTGTTCTTCCGCATAAATTTGTTTGGCTTTTATCCCTTTCCTAATATACATTACTACACCTCGTTTTTTTAAATCTGCCAACACTGTATACAATACTCCTAATTTTGGATAGTCTAAGCATTTACTATACTGTTTTTGGAAGTGCACCTCTTTTTTATTTTTTATTGAACAAAAAAGAAACATCTAAAAACAGTAAACATGGTGTAATCGTCCTGACACACCTATTTGTCCTACATAACTATTTCATATGGTAAATAATACATATTTACATAGTATGTACATAAAATATACTTACATCAATAACAACAATTCTTAATTAATCCTAGTCTATCATTTTAACATCCTTATCTTATTTTAATTTACATTTTGAGTCCATCCTTTTTCCCAACCAGTGGTAAAACTTTTTCCATAATTTATAATATTCAGATTCACCTTTATTTTTTAATTCCTGCATTAATTTATCAATTTCTGTGCATGTCCATATCTTTTTAATTATCTCAATTTCATCTGGAATTTCCTTAAGTTTCCATTTTTGAGCATAGGCTAGTCTTGCAGCCATAATCACATGTATTATTAGGTATATCATATCTCTATTATATCTCTCTTTGTTAATTCCCAATAAAAAATCTGGTTTATATTATATTTTGATTTCACACATTTCCTCTAACCAACTCTGAATTTTATGCCAAAAAATTTGGGCTTTCCTACAAGTCCACCATATGTAATAGTATGATCCATTTTCCTAGAAGCATTTCCAACAAATAGGGGATAAATTTTGTTACATTTTAGCTAATTTTGTTGGAGGAATATGCCATCTGTAAAACATTTTGTATAAATTTTCTTCATACAATGTGGCCAATGTTATTTTTTTTATTTCTTTCCCATAGAATTTGCCATTTGTCCAAATTAATACCATGGCCAATGTCTTTCATCCATGCCAACATTGTTTCTTTTACTTTTTCTTCCTCTAATTTACATTCCAATAATACTCTATACATTTTCCTTATCAATTTATCTGTTTCCAATAATATTTCATCTAATTGCATTTTTTGTTTACTAATTCCCCGATCTTTCATATCTTTCCTGTATCTCTATTGGACTTATAGATAAGCCCACCATTTCAAATCCACTCAATTCTTGCCTTGATTTGATTTCTCCTGTTTCATTTAAGATATCTTCATAAATAATGATTTTCCCTTGATGAAGCAAATGTGGGCACATCAGAGTTTCCAGTGTAAATAGCCATATTGGTATTTCTACATATATTTGTTGTTTAGTTTTGCTCCATGCCCACAACAATACCTGCCTAATCTTATGTCTTTGAAAGTATCGGCGAGCTTCTTGTCTATCTAACCCTAACCCTAGCCAGCACAATGAATTGCATTTGAAAACATATTAGGAACCAGTGCAACTAAAAAAAATAGAGAAAGAAGAGCAACCTCAAGTAATTTGGATTGATTTTTGACTCCCTGCCATATAATTGGATAATCAAGTGCCTGGAAATAACAGGATTTAGGAAAAGCATCAGAAGCTTAGTGCAAAGATCAACTGCACATGGAAGACATGGTTGCTGATCAATGGTGATAGATTGGGAGAGGTTAATATCAAGAGAGAATTTTTTCAAGGAGACTCACTATCACCGCTAAAGATTGTCATTGCATTTATTTCCCACTCAAAGATACTGAACAAGTCAGGGCACAGCTATTAAACTTCAAAAATATTTGACAGGTTATCCCACCACATTTACACTGACAATCTGAACCTGTATGATAAAACATCATCTGAAATAGAATTGCTGCTCAACACTATGTATACAACCAAGAAATTGAAATTGAGTTTGAACTGGATTAATGTGCCATCCTCATCATCAAGAGGGGAAAAAATGAGTATGGAAAGAATCAAGGTGCCCTAAAGAAATAACATCTACAGTGTGTATGAAGATGATCACTATAAATACCTGGGCATCCTTCAAGCTAACATTATTAAGCACACTGAAAAAGAAGCTAAGAAGTGAATACAACATGAGAGTGAAGAAGATATTTAAGTCAAACCCCAATGGAGGAAATACCATTAAAACAATTAACACCTGGGCAATTTCAGTCATTAAGTACACAGCTGCAGTAGTGAACTGTACTCAAGTAGAAATAAAAGTCCTGGATAAAAAAAAAACAGAAAAACAACGACAAGAATCATGTCCTTAATCCACATAGCTATGCTGACAGATTCTATTAACGAAGGATAATTGGTAGATATGGAATGTTGCCAGTATACCAGACAGTTGAAGAGGAAAAGGGGACATTGGAAGAATATCTGAAGTACAATGAAGAAGATGCACTGAAGTTGGTAGATCCTGAAGGCTTACTGAAGAGACCAAACTGGCCTACAAGAAAGGACACTATACTCTTCCCTATATCCATAGAGTATTCAGTAAAAAAAAAAAATCCCGTGAAAGCTTAAACAAGGCTTTTGGAAGAAATTCAAGGACAGAGCACTTGGTAAAGTAGTGTTATTATAATATTAGAAAAGCCATTAATGATATATTAGCCACTACCAGAAGTGCAAGACTCAAGCCAGTTATACAATAGAGACAAGGTTGAAATCTTACACTTACATTATAATTTATCCGATGGTCAGTTTGTTGCCACATACTGGAGAGATTCAGCTCATCAACCTGCACGGAATTTTCCAGATGATAAAATCTTAATTATTGCAGAAAGCAATTATTTTATGAACTAATTCAGCAGCATTCTTTGCATTTTTAGAGTGGTGATGGTGGGGGAATCAGAGGGAAGAGAAGACTATTCCCATTAAATGTAATAATGAAATGGTCTCCTTCCTACTGAAATTAAAGCACCCTCAGATCAGCACAGGCCTGATAACATGGCTGAAACGCAAGGTTGCAAAGGGAATATTGTGAATTAATCTTGACTTTAGTGCACTGTTACTGTTTGCCTAAAAATCAATCTTTCTGGCATTTTTATAGGCATTCTGCAAATGGAAAAGAAGCAAATGAGCCATTTGCTGCTTTTATTTTCTGTATATAGTCATGCCTTGAGTTTTCCCATTTGCCTCTTTCTTTCTTTCTTTCTTTTTTCAGCAGAGAAATTCTTGTTTTGCAATATAATTGAGACTCTAATTATTAGTTATGGCTGGAATCTGATTCTGTGTCCCTGAAAATATACCTATTGTTGCACACACTGAACACATATATAAAAGTTGGGTTATAAAGTCATTACAAAACAGCAGTATAATGAAATATCCTGCAGTCAGTTCAAAATGCCCCTTTGATTTAGTGTATAAACTTGAAATATCTATTTCATATTTTTTTTCAAATGATATTTGCCATAGCTTAGGGTACCTGCAGTTTAAGATGCTTAAGGGGAAAGGCATACAATAGGCATGTTCTAATTGAAGGACTGATATTTTCAAGGTCACAGAATAAACATTAACATTGTGATTGGAGGTGAGTAAAAGAAATCCTTCCATATGAATCTGAACTCCTAACCTGTCTCAGCTACTATGAAAACAGAAGAAAAGTTTAATTAGGTATAGGTAAATTGTTCTTCGTTTATCTGGTCAAAATAAATGAATATTTCCATTTCAGGCATAAGTGGGAGGAAATAAGTGGTTCAATGTCAGCCTGTAATATTGAGGGAAAATTGTGTTTATGACTTCAGTTTAAACCAGAAGTGAATAGTTGGATTAAATATTATTTCTAAATATTCTATAGAGTTAGAATCTGCCATGAATAATAGTGTGCCTTTACTGATTCCTTGACACATAGGAGTGACGCTCAGATGAAATAGCAAAGGAAGGCATCCAGCAGCATCTTGCCATCAGGTTGACTTTAAGAGCTCCAAAGTCACACAACACATAAGTAAATCTCACCAAGGAAATCCATGTGCAAGAAGTCCAGACACAAGTCCCAAGAAGTGTCTGTTTTGGTGTTTCTGACACAAAATTCATGACACACCACACAAGAGGCAGATATGGGAAACAGTAAACTATGAAACTGAAGATATTATACTGGAAAGCAAACAGTTATCGCTAACAATTACCTGATTCCCGATGCTTGGTTAAATAGATCCAAGCCCAGTGTTTGTCATTGGGAGGGTTGAGGTTGCTTCCTTGTGAGTAGCCTTATTGACCTCTGTGTTTCTCTTCATTCTGCTCTTTACATCCATGGATTGGACAAGGGCAACAGCTGTTTCATTCTGGGCATTCTGGGCATTTCTGGGGACCCATGGTACCCCTGTCTGATGGCCCTGATTCTGGCTCATCTCTTTATTGGATCCAACAATTGCCAGAGGCATCGCACAATTATCTGATGAAAAAGATCCCAAACACTGCTAGATGTTTGTTTATCATCTCCAAGGAGATCCCCAGAAAGAAAGCAATCAATATCTGGCAAAGCTCATTTTAACATCTCAACACTCTAGGAATGACGTGTATGTTGCTATAAAACTTGTCACCTGGAGACTAAATCGGTGGTTTAGATAGAAGGACTATGAATTGCTCAATGTTTAATTCTACAGGATTGTGATGCAATATATGCATACAAAGATATCACTAAGATGGACATTGAACACCACAGAAATTGATAGAAGCTGGAACTAGTGATAGTGATACTGCCAAAAGAATTGTTCATGTCTCCTGGTTTCTATCACTTGTTATCTTGAATCTCAGGGAGATCTAAACATTTCTGTATTTGTATTTGAAACCAGCAGAGAAGACCCCTGCAAGGTGATTAGCAGGGTGGCTTACATTTTCTATCACACCTAGTGAGACAGTTACACAGGTGGTTTCAAATCAATAGCACTCAACGTTTCAAAACTAAAAATCCATTGTTGGTTTATCTCAGGTGTCACACATTTCTATTCAGGATAAGATACTTCCATTGCTAAGAATAGTGCTGGCAGCCACATCACCCCACTGAATATAATACAAATACTGAATAACAGCATAGTTAACCTGCTGAATGAATTTATTGGACATAATTGGGAAGATGTCCAAATATGTGGGACAAATGGCTTCCATTTATGCAGAAGCCAATGCCTACCATTGTCTTCTACAAGCTCAGCAATAAATTGTGAAGAAAGCTCATCAGGATGAAGTCTTCAGGCAATAGAGAACAAGATATCAACTCCAATTTTAGGCTCCAGGAAGTTCTTGATTGCATGATCTATGGTAATAAAGTAAATAATTATGTATTTGTTGGATCAAGCAACTGTGGTGGAGGGATGGAAGAAAATGGGAGAGGAAGAGAGATGGAAGAGAAAGGAAGGACATGATAGCAGTGATCCAATATTTGTGGGGCTGCTACAAAGATGATGGGGTCAACCTATTTCCCAAAGCATCAGAAGGCAAGACAAGAAGCAATGGATGGAAACTAATCAAGGAGCAACCTAGAACCAGAGAAATTTTCTGAGAACAATTAACTGCTTGCCTTCAAAAATTGTGGGTGCTCCATCACTGGAAGCTTTTAAAAAGAGACTGGACAGCCAGTTGTCTGGAATGATGTAGGATCTCCTTCTTGTGCACGGGGTTGGACTAGAAAAGCTCCAAGGTCCCTTCCAACTCTGTTATTCAATTTGTTGCATCCTTTCCTTAACTCTTTCTCTCCTTAATGGCAGGAAAGATTTTTCTGGAGTAAAGATCTGATGGCAGCAAGCCTAGCTGGTTCTCCCCAGGAGCTATAAAGAACATCCAACAGGGCTGTGGGGGAGTGTTTATAGATCCATCATGGGTGTCATGATGGATGATGCTCAAGCCACCAGATGTAAAGTCCATGACAGCTTCTTCAATAGACTTGTTTTATTAAGATGCACAATTACAACGGAAAATTCTACTTGCAGTCCATGAAAATGCCAAGAGCTCCCAGGAGACCTTATTACACATAACATGCAGCCTCATTATACTGTCCTTTTTAAAAACAGTTGTGTTTAAGCAAATATTATACAATGGATATCATGACCTCCTGAATGATATCCCCCACAAAGATCAATTTAGCATCTACCCCAATGATGTTCTAGAAATCTTTAAAATGTTGGGTGTTCTCCCAAGTGTTTGAATTGGATATGTATGGAGTCTAGCTGATTATGTTTTCTATTATAGAGAGTGTGTTTGTCCAGATGCATGGGAATTTCTCTTTTTTATTATTTTCTGTATTTTCTGTAAGCTGTCCAGAGTCATTCTGGAGACAGGCAGTTTCTAAATATCATAAAATAAATGAATTATTTGTTTATGCTGGTTCTATTTTCCAAGATTGCATACTTTTCCTTATTCAGTTTATATGCAGAATACATAATGAGAAATGCTGCAGAATAACTAATAAAGATTGGTACAAAAAACCTCTAACAAACTCAGAAAAATGCTGATGATAGCACCATGATGGTTGGAAGTGAGAAAAACCTAATGACTCTCTAATTGTAGTTGAAAAAAAGCAACTGTAAAAGCTAAGCTGAGCTTCTGTTTGCTATGAAACAAGTAAATAATTGTATCAATAGCTATTGTCCAAATGAAAGGAGACAAAATTAAACTAGTCACAGACTCAAAAATCTGTAGGTATGATGACTGTAGCTATGAAATAAAGAGACTTGGAAAAAGACTGTGACAGATCTAGATGAAATATTCAATTGTAAAGATATCACACTGACAACAAAGGCATAAAATATCAAGACCATGGTTTTCCCTTTTGTAATATATGACTATGAAGGCTGGACCACAAGAGAGGCTGAACAAAGAAAAATAACAAAACAATAATGCCTTTGAATTGTGGGCTGAATAAAATTGAGAATACCTTAGATCACAAATGATTCAACGTTAGATGAAGTAAAATCGGACTGCTTCATAGGAAGCACTAACATTAAAGTTAAACCTTAAATATTTTGGATATGTAGAACAAAGGCAGGAATAATTGCATACACCCTGAAGCTTTGACAAAGACAACTGAAAAAATAGAAGACAGAAGACAAGGTGCTTAGAGGCAACCCTGATGACGTAATTTTGAGTTTATAGAACTCCAAGAAACAGTTACTGACAGACAATCCTGCTGAAGTGATGTCTGTCAAGTCACACTATATATAGTAATGAGAATACACTCAACCTAGCACCAACAAGTAGAGCACCATAGAAGAAATAACTGAACTAATGACTAAGCACCATTGGTACATATCTCCTGTGTGTACTTAGCCTAGCATACATAGCTTAGAGAAGGAGAATAAAGCTATTCTCTTTACATAATGGGAAGAATGAAGATATGTGCTCAAATTGTACTACAGGTAATATGATTGGTACTTACAGCCCCATGGAAAATAGTTAAGAGACAGAAATTAGCACGGAAGTAATTTTGGTCCCTATTGATTCTTCCAGCATTATAACCATTGTATGCAGATTCTTTTTCATATCTCTCTGATGCAGGATGTAATTTCTTTAAAGGGATGCATTAAAGGGATGCTTTAAATAACCCATAATATGCACAGTCTATGCCCTTGCTAACTGTAAAAAGTTACAAAACAGGCTTTCAGTCTTTCAGCTAATGATTACCTGTTCAATGAATTGTTACACAAACCAATTTCAACAGCAGCCATTTTCTTGTCCCCTTACTGAATCTCCTTAAATTGCATTTCAAGGAAGCAATTTGGCTGACAATGGGATGGGCTTGGATAACTCATGTCAACTCTCTGCAAAATTGTCTCTTTTGGGTACATTAATGATTCCTTTTCTCATTTGCTATTTTTGGACATGGTTAAGTATACTATCAGGAGAGGTAGCAATGAAGAGTTTTAAGGGGAAAGTCTGGGTCTATGTGTGAAGAACCTTAATTAAGGTTAAGGTTCTCCACAATGATTCAGGTTCAATGATCAAGGATCTATTTTCAGGCAATTCTCTTGATTATGTACTTAGTTTAGGAAAGAAAACAATAAGGGAACAATAGTACACAATGCATATATTTCTTGCTTCTTGAGGATTGCCTCTAAACCCAATCCTAAAATTAAGGCAATGAATAAAATGGCCACTTACACTAAACAACCACTAAAATAATTAGTGAAAGCAAATGGGAAAATATAAAAGAAAAAAAAGCATAAGAAGTCATATGTCAAGAGTTGCAAAGGGGGAAAAAAGGAACTGAACCCAGGGGCATCCACCTGGGTTGTGAGATGAGAAAATGGTATCCATGACCATTAAAGCACTATACCTTTTCTTTATGTATTGTGTGCACTACTCTTGCAGAAAAAAGAGAAAGGGTTTCATTCATTTTGCATTTCCTGCACTGGATGAAGAGAGCACATCTTTCTCCTTCTATCCTGGCCACATTTTTTTAATTAAAATTTTATTCTTTAAAAACCAAAAATGCAAAACTCTCATTAACAGTATTTGTATCATTGCATATACATATTTCTTATTTTGTGACTATACATCATTTTTATCTTTATTCTCCACCCATTCATACCACCTATCCCATCTTGCATAATATTCTAGATCATCCCTGCCTCTTAAAGTGAATTTGTCTAGCTATGCACAGTCCATTATTTTTTGAATTAAAGCTTCATCTGGTGGTATTTTTATCTCTCTTCCAGCTTTGTGCAAAGGTGATTCTTGCTGCTGTTAAGATGTGTACCATGATGTGTACCTTTAATCAGACCTAATAGAAATGTTTCTGGTTCCAGTTTCAATCTATGATTTGTAATCTCAAAAAGCCATCCCTGTACCTTCTTCCAATATTTTTTAACTTCTATACATTGCCACCACATATGGAAAAACATTCCTTTTTTTTTTGTTTGCACTTCCAGAATTCCAGTTTTATGTTTGAATACATTTTTGCCAGTCTTGCCAGTGCTATGTGCCATCTACAAAACATTTTATATTGATTTTCTTTAAATGCCACCGACAAAGTCAGTTTCTAGTTCTTGGTCCAAATCTTTTCCCATTCATCCAAATTTATGTTATGGCCTACATTTTTCGCCCAGGCAATCACTGATCGAGAATTGATCTGATTGAGAATTTCTTCCTCTAATTCCACCTCCAATAAATAGTTATACATTTGTGTTATAAATTTTATGTCTTTGCCTGTCGGAATTTGGTCCAATTTTTGTAAATCCTTATCTATCTCTTGTTCCTTTACATCTTTCTTAAATTTGGTTTGAGTTTGCAGGTATACCCACCAATCCAATATTATACCTTGTTCTTTTAGTTTATCCAATGTTTTTAATTTTCCGTGTTCATCTAATAGTTCTTCATATCTAATCATTTTTAATGTCCCTCATATTTGGATATAATATAGCTTCCATGGGTGAGATCTAATTTTGTCTTTTCAGATAATGCTTTTTTTTTTTTAGTTTTTCCCAAGTTTGTAGTAATGAATCCCTTATCAGATGTCTATGAAAATAGGAGTGGATCTTATTCTTTTTATCCCATAGGAAGGCATGCCACCCAATTTGGAGGTCATGACCTTCAATTGCCAGGATTCTTTTGTTTTTTTAAATTTATCCGCTCCTTAACCCATAATAAAATTGCTGCTTGATAATATGTTTCCCATTTTGGGAGTCCAAGGCCGCCTCTGGTTCTGCTATCCTGTAATGTCTTCAATTTTATTTGTGCTTTTTTCCCCATCCATACAAATTTCATAACTATCTTGTCTAATTCCAATTATCCTGGCCACTTTTTACGGAGGCACAATTGAGAGTGTTTTAACATCACTGCATTACTGTTTGGTTTGGTGGCAGCAGTGCCTCAGATAGAAAATCCATTCAGAGAGTGGTAAGGACAGCCAAGAGGATTATAGGAAGCTCGCTTCATGTCATTCAGGATACTGCTTATAAGCACTATGTGCTTAGATCTCAAAGCATTGTTAAAGACCCCACATACCCACTTCACGATCTGTTTCTGTTGTTTCTCTCTAGGAGGAGGTTTCAAAGTATTTCTAGCAGGACTTCCAGATTTTGTAGCAGCTTCGTTCCCTATGCCATCCATCTGGTAAACTTGCAAAATTTGTTTCTCTCACCATGTACAAGCACACATCTGAACTAGACTGTATTGTTTCTCCGTGTCATGTAATATATTTGGGTACATGCATAATTTTGTATTTATTTATTTATTTTATCTTGTCATGTTTATGTAGTGTATGTTAGCGGTGGAGACCCTTTGAGAGCTATGTGCAATGATATTTCACTTTAATGTATGCAGACTAGTGTACATTCAAAGTGACAATAAAGTTAGTCTAAGTCTAAGCCTAAATTCTGTTCACATAGCTGTGGCCACCATCTTTCCTAGTTTAACCAGCTTAATAAATGTACCAAGCGATGGATTAAGAAACAGGTTTTGCTGTTTTTCTGGTAGATGCTTTTTCATCAGGAAGACATTGACTTGGATACAGTATAATTCATTTACTGCTATCTGGTAATCAATATTGTATAAAATACCTCTAGTTAATATATTAAGGAAGTGATTCTTTATACACTTATTCAGTAGACCTTGCTACTTACAGAAAAAACCCTTCCCTTTCATTGTCATGCTGCCCTATATCTTTCTAGATATAAGTTAGCTTTTTTTTTTTTTTTTGAGAGGGGGAAGTGCAAGAATAAAAGTTTGATAAACTAGAGCAAGAGAGTTGTAAGGGCAGACATTGTAAAATGGTAATGCATTGTGGAAATTAAAATATCAATTTCAGTGGCCTTTGGAATAATGGATAAAGTGAAGTTGAGTTCATATCTTTTATAGATGGACCTATTTCTGAGTTTATAGCTGAATAGCTTGAAGTTTGTCACCAAATATCAGCTTACAATAAACAAGATACATTTCTTGGCTAGGATTCTATTAAGATGCAAGTTTAACCATTCTAAAAATTACATTAAAAAGAAAGCTCTTTCTCCATGAAGAATGCATGTGCTCTATTACATATTTGTTTCTGATATCCTATTTTCAGAGAAGAAAAAAGCATTTAGTTTCATCGTTTCCCTAGCCATGGATTAGAACAAATGATTTATGTGCAGCATTACTGTGTGACTTTTATGGGTGATGTTATCTCATAAATTTTAGCTCATATCCCAGATGCTGCCCTTTTGCAATTTTTTTCTTAACAATGGGAATATTTTAACATTTTAAAGAATGGAGTTATTGCATACTTGTTTTCCGCTGGTTGTGCATTATTCGTAGAAATGTCTGCTTTTATAAATAAAAATATATACACCGGCAACTGTTTGTATTATATATTGGAGCAATTTCTGCTGACAAGATGGGTCTTGTAATTTGAGAGTGTAGTTATCTGTTTGTATGTTCAAAGATGACTCTTCACTAGGACAGAGCAAAAAAAGTCAATCCTGCACCTGGAATTATATATAAATCTTGGACTTAAATCTCAATTTGAGCATTTAGATCCTATCAACATAATGCAGATGTTTGCTTGCTAATGTTGAATTACATGTCCTTTTCAGCCAACTCCGTGTTATCTTGAATTATCTCAGTATCTTGAATACTGAGCAGATAATTTAACATTCTATTGCTACAAAAAAAAAAATCTCATTTACAAACATGCAATCACTTGTCTTTCACATTCTTTTGTCATTCACAAACATTTGCCTTGATATCTATGCAGCTCTATCCTAAACCCTATTTAACAAATTTCCTTGCACATAATTTGCTATTTCCATACTACTCGCAGACATTATGATTACTACATTTCATAAAGCAGAGCTCATTCAGTGGTTCATGGGAAGTGAAGCTATATTTAATTTTCCACATTGCAAAGGCACTTCCCATCAGTTATTTATTTCAGAAATAATATCTGAAATATGGTTACAGATAATAGTGATCCATCTATAGACACAATTGTGGCAATGATACAAGAAACCATATATTTTACCAAAAAGAGGACACATGTCATTGAAAATAAAGCACAACTAATATTTAAGTTGACTCAGATGCCCTTCGATATTGTATTGTGGGTTTGGCTGTTCCTCTGTATGTTTTTATTTCAATACTCCATTCCAGCATATAGATTAGCAAAATTCTTGCTCCGAAAAGCTTTGGGGGGAGGGGGGGTGGACCTTGGATGTCATGAAGAAAATGTACCACAGAATTATTAGCTAAGGCTTATAGAAACTGCATGTTTCCAATGATGACTATGTTCATCTATTACTATACATTATTTGGCTATTTAAGGGGAAATAAATATAGATCATCATTCCCCTGTTAAGCATCTTTACCCTGGAGACAATGCCTGTTGACTACTATCTCTCAAAATGCACTGTGGATTATTACCTTATTTATTACATTTCTAGGCCACCAAATCCCTACAGTTCCTCAGTTCAAGGAGCCAAAATTTAAAAATAAAGACAAAAATGCCCTTGAGTCATGCTCAGTTCTGGATGGTTACTTGGACACACGCATGCCTTACTTGTAGTAGGCATCTGGAAGTAGAACTTGCCAATCACTTTTCTCAGGAGTTTTTAAGCTTCCCTATATAGCTGATGGTAAGCAGGAACCATCAGTTCAAGCTACACTAAACCGTTATATAAACAGGGAATAGATGTGCCCCAGTTTCAAGACTATGAAGAGAACAGCTAAATGTCTGTTGGCTTCATAGAAAAGGAAAGGCCTATATTTTAAAATGTAAAGCATGTCTGTGCAGGCACACGCATACACACATCACACAAAGGACTTGATTTTGGCACTCTGCAGTAGTTATATTTGCATTTATATGGTTTCTATCTTGTTTACAACAAGGGAGTATGTATGCCTGGGTCATGTCTCTGAGCGTCTGTGTAAGCAAGTTCCTGAAGATGGGGTTAAGTACCTGGAGGACTGAGATTTATTGTCATGCAATGTATCAGATGCTAGCCGGCAGGTAATCTCCCATTCAAATACTAATCAGCTGAAGGGCATTTCATCAAAAAGGCAAAGCATGTGTTAGAATGTCACAATGCAAATTCTATCCATTACATATTTGTGTGTGACATTGTGCCACATATACAAGAGGGGGAGATTTTGCATAATGGCATTGAAGTATATGCTGCTTCTGCTTCTTTTTTTTTAATATAATAGTATTGACAGTTTTAAAAACAAGAGTAAAAATTAATATAAATTAAAATAGAGTAAGAAGGAAAAAAGAAAAAGGAAAACAAAAGAGAATGCAAAAGTGCAGAAAAGAAAAACAAGTGAAAGAAAAAGAGGAAAGAAAAAGGATATAAAGAAGTGACCTGCAATCAACATGTGAGGGAATGGAAAAATGGAAATTAATAAAGGAGACAACCAAGCTAGAACTAAGAAGAAATGTGGTGACAGGTAGAACAATTAATCAATGGAACAACTTGTCTCCAGAAGTTGTGGGTGCACCAGTATTTTACAAAAATAGTTGTCAAGAAAGGGAAGGCTCCTGGATTGCAGCTGAAAGGAGAAAGCAGAAGCAGTATGCTCCATCCCATAATTGGGCAGACCAGGTTGCCCTGATAGACTGGTCTCACCAGAAAAAAAAACACTTAATCCTTCCCCTGGTATAGCAGACAAAGCAAGGAAAGCGCATGGCTTAGAGGTTAATACATCTACTAATATGAAAGTAGCCTGGGTTCAAATCCCAGAAGGTTATGGCTAGCTGATGAGAGTTAAATAGTTTGAAATAGATTTATAATAGTATCCCTTTATTTCTTTGTTGGTAAATATAAATTCAACACAAAAATAGTTTGTCATGAAAGCAACTGCCTGCAAAGGCTCCTGAATTGGGGCTGAAAGGCAAAACTTGATAGACCAGGTTGCCCTGATAGACTGGTCTCACTGGGAAAAAAAAATCTTCAATTTTGGAAGTTCGTAAGAAGAGATTGGGCAACCAGTTGTCTGAAATGGGTTTCCAGCTTGAAGATGTCCAAGGTCCATTCCAATTCCATTGGTTCTTTATTCTGTTATACATTTTCAATAAAGATTTGGATACATTAATACCCTGGATACAAGTGTTTCTTCAGTGAATTTTTACCAGAACTAATGTATTCAGAAAGGAAACTTATGTTAGAAGTTCAAAACTATGATCAAAAACAGGCTTCTCTAGCTATGTGACTTGCATTCAGTCACTGCTGCAGTGGCCACCATTTTTAATTCTGTGTTTTGCTTGGGCCGTACCGACTTGCGAGGCAATTTCTTGAAGCTGGCAGTTTTGGGGGGTTGTTTTGTCTCTGGTCACATGGCCAAACAAGGTTCTGGCTCCAAGGTTTGGTTTGGTTTGGGCTGCATGTAGGATTTGCTGCTGCCTGGTTTGAGAACTAGAATGCTAGAATTACTCCTGTAAGTATCTTAAAGTATTCTTTTTTTGTTACTCTGTAGAATAGTAGTTCATTTGTAAGCACTTTGGGAACTGCTGTGCTTCTTTTTAAGTACTGTTCTATACTTTGCAAACTACAGTATTGTGTTTGTAAGCACAGTTCTTTGCAATGATAAAGTTTGTTTGCATTTGCTTTGAAACTGCTTGATAATAATAATAAATTTTATTATAGTCACAGACAAGCAATAGACAAAATGATCACTGTTTACAATAGTGTTAAAAGACATTATATTAATAATAATAAGCAATAATGTCCATAATAATAAAATACATGGTATCAAATAGTATGTAGATATCTCAAACAATTTTTAGATAATCTATATTTACACAGATACCTGTTCTCCCATCATGTGTGCAAATATAGATTATCTAAAAATTGTCAGAGATATCTACAAGAAATTGGTACAGTAAACATCTTTAATTCTGTAATTGAATTTTCCTTGCGGTCGTTGCAGCCGCACAGAATTTTGCTACTAAACGTGTGATAGCTGGGTTTGAGTCCCGGAGGAGATAGTCTACATAAAAATTGTCTGCCCTCCCTAGTAATCCTTCTAATAAGGAGAGAATATGCGTTAACCCAAAAACTTTGTATAACTCACAGTGCAATAAAACATGTGTGATATTGTCTACTCCTTTACCACAAATACATACTCGTTCTGCTATGGGGGTCTTGTTATACCTGCCTGGGAGGAGTGCTGTGGGGAGGATGTTAAATCTGGCTCTGAAAAATGTTATTCTATGTTTTGGGATGATCAGGTCCTCTAAATAACTTGATGGTTCTCACACACCCTGGTTAATTCTGTTCCTTCCATGGAGAGGCAACCGATTTATTTCTGATTGGAACTCCATGTCTTTTATTCTATTAATGACTACTTTCTTAGCTTGGTCAAAGTCTAGGGATATAAAAAATGCCAGAGAGAGCCCATAAGAGCTCTAAGCCCATAAGAGGTGGTCTATCACCTATTTCCAGGGGGAGAGGAAGTTATCTGTCAACACTAAAGAAGTCAGTCCCACTGGGAAGAAATGAATTTTTAACCAATAAATAATCATCAGCTTCCATCTCTTACCTGAATCTGAGGCATACCTGTCTTCATCCTTAACTGGGCATTTGGTGTTCCTTTGGGTGCATCTAAAATGGCTTGCAGGAATTTTGTTCGTATGATTTCTAGTTTTTATGAAGATTCCTGTTTGTGCCCCATAAAGAATTTGTGCCAATGTTTTGGCCTCAAAGAGTATTAAGGCAGCAGTGACTAATTGTCTTCCCCCATGAAGAAGAAATGTTTAATGTCATTTGAAGACCCGAGGGCTGATTGCAATGTGTAATAAGAGCCTTGATGGCACAGTGGTTAGAGTGCATTACTTCTGCTGACAGCCAGCTGCCTGCAATCTGGCAGATTGAATCCCACCAGGCTCAATGTTGACTCAGCCTTCCATCCTTCCGAGGTGGGTAAAATGAGGACCCAGATTGTTGGGGGCAATATGCTGACTCTGTAAACTGCTTAGAGAGGGCTGTAAAGTACTATAAAGTGGTATATAAGTCTAAGTGCTATTGCTATAATCCAGATGAAACTTCCATGTACCTTGCTAGTAGAAAACTATTCCAAGGTATTTGAATATCCTAACTTGTTCTAAATTATGTCCTGCTATTTTCCAGGAGTATTGAACAGGTCTTTTAGCAAAAACTGAAATTTTTGATTTGTCAAAATTAAGGACCAACTTATTCTGTCTGCAGTATCCTAATGCTGCTGTGATTGCTCTCTTCAGTGCAATGGGCATTTATGAGATAATAGCAGCATCGTCAGCATATAAGAATATCATGATTTTACATTAGGAGAATGTAGGTCAGGGTTCTGCAAAAGACTGATCAAGGGATTGATATAAAACTTAAAGTTGGGGGGCGGGGTTAGAATACAATCCTGCTGTACACCTTTTTGTGCCCTTATTAGGCCAGCTAAAGTTCCTTGAAAGTTACACCTTACTTTCAAGGTGAAGTTAGCATACAATTTTTGTATCAGGTAGAGAAGGCATTTATCAGTAGTAGTGAGTTTTAATTTCTCCCAAAAGATATTTCTGGATATTGAGTTGAAGGCCTGCTTAAAATCATGGAAGGCCACGAAAAGAGAGTATTCATTTTACATGTGTATTTTTGGACCAGATGGTGCAATACCAAAATATGATCAATTGTTGATCTTCCTTCTCTAAATCCAGCTTGTTCGTTTTTGATTAACCCCTCCCCCCTTGAAATTAGCCAATCCTGAAGTTTATAATTTAGATGTTTGGCATACAATTTACTAACAACACTCAAAAGACTAATGGGCCTATAATTGCCTGGGTCATTTCTGTTATCCTTTTTGTAGATTGGTATAATAATTGCTAATCCCCAATCTTTTGGCATATGGCCTGTTTTATCTGTATATGTAAAAAGAGATGCTAATAGAGGTGACCACCAACTGGTGTTCTTTTTAATTATTTCTGGCAGAACACTGTCAGCCTCTGGTCCTTATTAGCCTTAAGGGATTTGATCAGCTGGGATACCTCTTCTGGTGTGACAGGGGGCCAGTAAGGAGTTTGGTCCAAACTAATTTGGCTCTTATTTGATTCATAGTCAGGGCCTGAATATAGCTCTCTAAAATGTTCTTCTGAGGCATAAATTGCTCGTAAAAATGCTAGCCAGCATCTACACAAAGCATTCTATAAGGTTGTGTTCTGACTTCGGGCTGGACTCCCTCACCAACAGATCCAAATCCACGATCGTCTGTGTTTTTGGTTCATGCTCTCCTGTTGGAGGGCCCCGATCAACCTGATTTGGGGCCGGAGCCACCATGTTGAGGTGGTGAAGAAAGGGGAGACCACCAGCTGGGTTGAGGGGAGCCGCATCTCCCCACCTTGGCTTGGCAATTCACCCTTCTGAAGATGGCTTTAGTGGTGGCCAAAATGGCCACCCTGAAGAGGTGAACTGACCAGGAAAAAGATCACGCAGGAGCGGAGAAGAAGAGAATGGCATAGAAACCAGGAGAATTGGGCACAATCTTTAAATAAAAGGTACCTGGAATAGACCCTTAAGAATTTTTAAGACAGGAACTAAAGCGGCAGATTTAGAAAGAGAGGAAAGAAAAAAAAATCTTTGACAGCTGAGAGTGGCTTTGAACCGTGAAAGGAAGAAGCTAGAAGAAAATAACTGTTTAAATTGGATAAATATATTTTTGACACTAAACAGGCATAATTAAAGCTGGATTTAAAAGTGTTACGGAAAACACAAAAAATATTAATTGGCTATTTTGGCTCTATTGGAATTTTGAAGCTTAGAAAGCCTTAAATAGAAAAAAAAAGCAAAAGAAAAGGTTGAAGTTTTGACATAACAGAGATTGCCATCTAGTGGCCAAAGAACTTAATTACAATCCTTTTTAAAAGAACCTGTTTTCTTTAAGAATTTGACTTGATACAAGTAAATGAAATCTTGATACAACAAAACAAAGACCTTGGAAAACAAAAGTAGAAATTTGAACATTGAAATAAGAAAGAAGCAAGAAGAAATTATTTTGGGACTGCTTGGTGACTTTGGTATAAATTTGATACTGGACTATCTGATGAATCCAAAAAGCCTGAAGAGAAATTAATTAAAGCAAATTGTTGGAAAGAAACTTTATAGATATTAACTGAATTAAACTACTGGGCAAAAACATTAAAAATGGCAGAATCTCTTTTGGAATTAAAAATGGAACTTAGAAATATGAAAGAAACACTACAAGAAAGAGGTGAATCATTAGACTTTGCTTTACAATTCTTAGAAATGGTGATTCTAGAATATGAAGAACAGAAAGTACCAGAAGAGGAGGAGTTGATCAAAGAAGACGCTATCATTAATGAACATTTGCAACAAAAAATTTTAAAGTGTGTAGGGAAAAGAGTGGGAATTAAAAATTTGAGATTTAAGGAGGCAACTAAAAAGAGGAACACTTACAAAATCAAAATTAGTAAAAAGAAACAGCAGAAAAGTAAATTGTGGAAGGAAACGTTAAAGAGAGAGAGGGATAAAAACTGGAAAGTGAAAAGAAAGGGGAAAATGAAGGGGAAAAGAAGTGATTAAAAAAACAGGATCAGGATATAAAGAAATATGGAAATTGTACAAGAATTAAAAGAAATTGTTTATTTAAAAGACATAGAGATAATGGTTAATTAAGAATAAGGAAGGGGATTCTGCAAGGTGATGAGGGTAGGATAAATATATTAAAGCTATAAGCTACTTAGAAAATAGGGGAATCTAGATTATTAAAAAGAAGGATGAGAACTGATATTTCTTTTGCTATTGGAATGCTCTTTTTTTCTTTTTATACACAGAGATAAATGGAATAAATGTAAAAAAGGGGGAATTATGATAAGTTTATTAAATATGTTTAAAGACTACATAGAACACAATTGAAATGAATTATGAGGATTGTTGTAATGAGATCAATATCAGTGTTTAGGATTAATTGAATAGATTATTCTTTTAATCAAAATTATAAAAAAAATATTTTTTTGAAATTGAAGGGGGAAGTACTATGTGGAATCTAACCCTAATCTAAAAGGTATATATGTTATGTAGTTGTTAGGAGATTTTTATTATTAAATATATAGGTAATAAAAGTTAAAAGTTTACTGGGATTTAAAGAGGGAGTAAAGAATTAAAGAACATGTAAACTATAGGGGTGGCATACTAAAAATTAGTAATTGTGGGGGGTAAATTTTTGAAATGTTTGAATGAAACTAGAATTTGTGGAATGATGAAGTAAGAATATGCAATGAAATTACAAATCTGACAGATAAAAGTACAAAAGTATAATGATTATGAAGATATGAGAGCTATTTGTGATTAAAATAGGAGGAAAATATTTGAAAAAAATATAATAATAGAAAATGTGTAAATTAATGGTAAAATATGAAGTTGAATATGAAAGATTAATATGCAATTATGGTCATTTTTGTATGAAATGTAAAAAACCTGGAATCATGTTCACTAAAAAGATATGTTTTTAAAAATGTGGAAAATTGAAATAAAACTTTATTAAAACAATATTTAATGTTGTGTGCTATATCTCTTCTCTAAACTACTGATTTTCAAATTTGCAGCCTATTATATGAGTTTTTGGATTTTGCCTGCAGAGGCTTGTGCTGATCAATGCAATGTTTTTTTTTTAAAAAAAGAGGTTTTAAATCTATATTGTTTCCAGAAGTTGTGGGTGCTCTAACACTGGAGGCTTTTAAGAAGAGACTGGATAAGGCATTTATCAGAAATACTCTTGTGAGAGCAGTGGGTTTGACTAGATGATCTCAAGGCATTTTAACAACCGGTTCTGTGAGCATGTGTTTTCTGCTTTGTATGGGCAGCATTCAAAATACAGCAATTTGAAGCTCAACTGCTTATCTTCTAGGGCAGCCCCAGTAAGTAGAACAGCTGAGGTATGGAAATCAGCTGTGCCATGCAAATCAACTGAGCCAGAAAGATGGAAATATAGGACAGAATAGGGCAGGTGCGGGTAGGAAGGGCCAGCTGATGGTCAGAACTACCAGTTGGCTAGAACCTGGCTCCAGCTGGCTGGCTGGAGACTGTTAAGCTAAGTGGCAAGTGGTTGTTGGTTTTTAAAGCAACTGCAAATGGAGTTTTGTAAATTACCACTCCATTCCACCCCAACCCCCCACCCTATCTCGACAGCTGTCTGAAGATACTCGAGCTGATCAGCAGCAAGTGCTTTTTTAAAAATTGAAACGGAGCTGTTTGGAGGCAATTAAGTTACTTCTTCGGCTGTACCGAAAACAGCTGATCAGCAGAGGCAGAATCAGCTGATTGGCAGTAGGCTGGAAGTAAGTCAGATCTTCATTCATTTAACGAGCCATTTGATTCAATTAATGAATTTGATTTTAAAAAAATTATAAAATTGAATCTGATTCATTTTATGAACTTATGAACCTAATGGGCAGGCTCCATTAGGTTCATACCTTGAGGACTACCTTTATATTCTAGATAATTTTTCGGGTGCCATATACAAATGGTACATCATTTTATAAAAATTCTTTTTCAGATTATAACATAGTGCAAAATGTATTACTTTAAACTACATATTTTCCCATTGTTCTATCTGTATATTAAAACCAAAAATTTTAGCCCACATTACCATATATTCTTTTACCCATTCTTCTGTTTCAAATTTCAATAAAAGTTTAGGGTTTATATATACTCTATAGTCTCAATATGGCACCTCTAAGATAATTAATTTTAAAATTAACTTTTTATTTATTGTATCACAAATATCCATGCCACCCAAATCTTAGGTAAAGTTCTTCTAACTCTAGAAGTCTTATATTTCTTAGCAACATTATTTTTCCATCCAAACCAAAAAGCAATATACAAAATACAATTTTGAATCAGGTAAACTCAATCTTCTTCCCTTTCCATCTTGTAACACTTTATATTTAACTCATTGTTTTTTTGGAGGGGGTTGCCATGCAAATTTAAGCATATCCTTTTGCCAGTGTATAAATGCTGCATCATTTGTATCACTAGTATTGTCTGAAACCAAAACATCAGTTTAGGCAAAACATTTATTTCTATTACAGAAACTCTCCCCAATAATAACAATTAATTGATAATTGTTTTAAGATAATTCATATTTAAGATAATTCATATTTATCTTGATAATACCCAGATAGTTAATTTTTTTCAGTCTTAAAACCAACTTTTTTCATCAATTTGGTTTGATCATCTATTTTTGTTAACATCATTGTCTTTTTTAAATATTTATTCCCACAGAAATATATACCTTTTTTGTTTCAAATGTCCATGAGTCTAACCCATTCATTATTTTCAAGATCAGCTAAAATATACCATCTACTGTGAATTAAAAAGATAAAAATACAATCCTAGAAACAACCTGGGACATAACACAATAATCAAGATAAAAATCAGCAACTGCACTAACTCATCACAATAAAAGAAGCAGCAGAGTACTAAAGTTGCAAGAAGATTAAAATTGATTCATAATGCACAGACTCCTCCATTGATAACTACAATGGTGCATAAATAAATTTTAAAGAGAAAATAACATTTCTGTTAACCCCTAAAATAGTTGCATTTCTTAGCCTCTAAATCCCCAGAGTTTTCTCCTCAAATGAATACAGGCATGCATTTATGTAAATATATAATTCTCTCTCTCTCACACACACACATATACAAACTGCCAGTGAATTTTCCAACAATCAAGGCAGCCATAAGCAATTATATCAACATCATTCTTAATGCATTCCTAAAACAAAAAAATTACACACAGGTTGCTAAATTTTTGAGATATTGCTGCTAAGTTAAATTATTCAGGAGATAAAAATATAATTTATAGAAGAATGTAATCATGACAAATCTGCCATTCATTGCTTTCATCAGTGGTGGGATTCAATTTTTTAAGCTACCGGTTCTGTGGGCATGGCTTGGTGGGGAAGGATACTGTAAAATCTCCAGTCAGAGGTGGTATTTTCCGGTTCTCTGAACTACTCAAAATTTCCACTACTGGTTCTCCAGAACTGGTCAGAACCTGTTGAATACCACCTCAGGCTTTCATGTTTCTTGATTCAGTAATCCCTTTATTCTTTCCTTCCTTCCTTCCTTCCTTCCTTCCTTCCTTCCTTCCTTCCTTCCTCCCCCCTCTCTCTTTCTGGCTTTCTCTTTGTTTCTTGCCATTTAGGAAGGTCAATAATATTTACCACCATATAAAAATTTAGCCTAATCATAAAAATTAAATGTTGAGTAAGGTCAGGAAATATTTTAGAATGTTTTTTTTTCCTTATAGACACACTAAATGATGGTAATTATATATATATAATTATATACACATGCATAATGTGGAGAGGATCTCCTTGTGCTCTATATACAAAAAATAAATTTTCCTTAAAACAATTAAGAACTTGTGCTGAAGTACTTGCTGTGAATTCTCTGCGTGTAGTGAAGCTGGTAAGCTTTGTAAACTAATAAAGAGAAAAATAGACGACATATCTACACAACCTACTTTCTTTTTTATTATTTTATCCCTCTCTCTTTTTGGAGGGGTGGGGGAAAGAATTTTTACTATAGATGGAATAGAATTCTAAAAGAAGAAAAAGACATCTTTTTAAAGAAATCTACTTTTCTTTTTGTTCCGAAGGAGGATCAGCATATAGACCTCTCAAATTGAATCTACTTTAGACATAGATGGTGCCAAGGTGCTACTTTAATTAAGTAGCAAATATTCAGCATTACCAGGTAGAAAAACAAAAATAAATTAATGATTGAATATCATGGCCATTTGGAAAAATTGAGGACTATGTAAATGTAGATCAGCTATTTTACAAGAAATACACACAGAAACACATTAGAATATTGTTGTTTCAAAGATACAAGGGTTATAGCAGCACAGTGTAATGAGAAAATTTATGTCTCTTTCTTCTTACCTTTTATTTACTTTGTTATCATAATTTATTGGCTAATTGCTTCAAAAACTGAGCTGAACAGTTTGAACTGTGTTCTGTTTATTTACACATATACGTAGATTCCTGGCAACTGGTTTAATCATAAGCAAGAAAGGTTTTTATCATTCCTTCTGAACATGCCTTTTCCTTTGTCTAATATTATGTAATGTTTGAAATTTGGCATAAACAGAAGAGAAGCAAGGGACCAGATCACATTGGGCAATCTGTGGCTCAGTCCTTAACAAACTAAGCTAGGCTCCCAAAATAATTCTGTAGACTGTGTACGCCACTAAAGTAATGACTGCTGGTGACTTCAGAAGACAGAAATCTTTCCCATTTTCCACAATGATCACTTTTTAAAAATCAGTATACTTGTTTTGTCTGATTTTTTTTTACTTCAGATTGTATACATTTTATGAGCATTTTTGTTAGAATTTCTATGCCTCTTGTTGTTTTATAATGTCTCACTTTTTTTCAGAAACGATTGCCTAACTAAAATGCTTTTCTTTATACTGTTTTCCCTAATGCCTTTATTTGGCAGGCATTTTCCCAAACATACACATCATTGCACATTTTCTCAAACATACACATTTTAGTGCATTATAATGCCCTATCACAAATTTTGATTTCCCATCATTCTGGCAAGTGTATACATACATGTATATCCTGCATTTTGACTGAACAGTGGCACAAATTAAGCTCTTTGCCCATCAAACAGTAACTGTTCATGGAATGTACCATAAAGAAGAAAAGAAAGAGGTTTAATTTCCTAAGAACTATTCCTGAAATTTTTACTCGTTTATTTCTGGCATCACCATCTTTTAATGTTCTGTGTTGCACTATTTTTCTTTTGTCTTTTTACCTTCAAGCCAACTGGCTGTCTCCTGAATAGAAGAGCTTAATTCTAGTATAGACAACTTGCATGAATTAATCAGACAATGAAAGATTTAAACAGTGGTACCCATGCCCATTACTGAGGGCAAAGCCCCATTCTTCTTGATGTCATAATGGGAATTATTGCTCCCCTGCTCCTGCCAAAGGGAAAGAGTGCACATGATCAATTTTATTGATATTAAACAAAGTTATCTCTATAATAGTAAATTTTATATACAAGGCAATTTTATATTCCCCTTACAATTCTCACTAATAATTTATAAACATAGTAACTCTTTTCTCACTATCCTGCTTGCCCCTGAAAGCCAACAGTGTTCTATTTTAAAGTAATATGCCAATAGTCAAGAATTATACTCCAGAAATAAGAGATCTAATTGAGTTTATCGTTCTGGACAAAATGTATCTGCCACTGATAAAATGAGAAACTGCTACTATAAAGAAGGGAAGGTTAGCAATGCAATCTCCATTGGTTGCACAGGAAGAGATTTGCTGAACTCCAAAGGCAGAGGTCCCTATGGAAGAAGATGAGTGGCAACAATTCAATTTAGTCTATATCTGTGCACATAACTCCCTGTGGTTTTTTCTGATTCAAAAGTTCAACATTAAACTGGAACAAAAGGAGACAATATCTGAAAAGCAAGATGGGATGGGATGAGATTTTGGGTATACAGACAGTAGCATTTTTGATTGCCCCTCTTTCCAATACATGGCAAATTCCTGTAACACAGATGATATTTTCCTGTTACTGCAAATGATGAGAGGTCCAAACTTAGGCTGTTATGGTTGCTTAGTGCTTACTCTTATACTATCCAATGACTATAATTGGAATCACAGCTAATTGTCTTAAGTAGCGATCATTATCCTGGTCTTCTTACCTATAGCAGAGAAGGGAATTGTTACAGAAACAAGCTTGGAAAAGCACAAGCAATGTACCAACAAGAATCTTTCATTAGCTTGATTTATAAAATGACCGTAATAGGAAAATTGCTGAGGAAATTGGCAATATAGTAGTAACCAGTAAACAATACCAAATCCTTATTCTGTATGTACCTGGTCATACAGAAAGAAAGAGGTAGTACTTAATTGTGTTTTATACAGGCCAATTCTCAATATAGGGTGAGTACACTTTGAGTTAATTGTATTTCATTTTTAATATTTCTTCATTCACAAAATTAAATTCATCATACAATATCCTACTATGTGAATGTGTACATGAATGTATACATAATATTTTTCTGGAGTACCAGTCAATAATATATTTCCCCCATATGCTACATTTCTGTTTATGAAGGTTGGTGATGAATAAATTATTTAAATGCTAATTACCATGGCTATTTTTTAAGTAGCAGGATAAAACATATTTATGGAAATAGTTGCCTATTGTCAGTTTTTTTAAAAAAATACTAAAAATTGTTAATTTAGGAGAAACATTACCATCTCTTCTCATGCATGATAATATTTCTGACTATATGTGAAGAAGCTTTTCTTACCATATAGAAGTCAACAAAGCTCAGGGTTATTTGAGGAAAAGAGGCAGAACCATATAATTAGGATTGATATTTGCCCTATTCAACCAATGTATTTCCATCCACACTGGCCACTAAAAACTATTAGGAATGCTACCAGATTTTCTTCTTTCCTGTATCACTGGTTATGTTTGTTTATATTCTAATTCTAGAAGAAATACATTCCCCCACTCCCCAGTTTCTTTCTCTACCTCTTTCTCTCCTGCTCTAGGTACACAAAACAGGGTAGATAACAAATAGGTAAAGTAATTGCTTCTGAGAGGTGTCAATGGCAGTTCTTCAGTTATGCTTTCTGAGCTCCATAATGGTTTCTCTGTTGTTGGACTAGGACTGAATGTATCTTTGAAAAAACTTTACTTTGAGCTTCAAGTCAGGTTTCACCTCAGGTTCTCACTTGACTTCTATTTCTAATGTGGATTGACCATGCTATTGGAATCCATGGTCTCAGGGGTTGCCACCAGTGGTACAATTGAACCAGTGTAACAGCTGGTTCAGTGAGCATGGGCTTTGCGTGCACATGCACACTTTGTGTGTCCACGCTGCATTTTAAAAAGCCCATTTTAAAGTCTTATATTTACCTTCTACTTCACAAAGTGACTAAAACAGCTGAGGTGCAGCAAACTGCTCTGCCACATGAATCAGCTATGTTAAAAAAATCCAGGAAATAAAGCAGGGGCGGATGGGCAGAGCCAAATGCTCACTGCAACTACCAGTTCAGTCAAACTGGTCTGAACTGGTAGAATCCCACCACTGGTTGTCACAAAGAAGAGGGAGTCAAGATGTTCCCCAAAGCACCTGAGAGCAGGACAAGAAGCAACGGAGAGAAACTAATCAAGGAGAGAAGCAACCCAGAACTAAGAAGAAATTTCCTGACAGTTAGAACAATTAATCAGTGGAACAACTTGCCTCCAGAATTTTTGAATGCTCCAACAATGGAAGTTTTTAAGAAGAGATTGGACAACCATTTGTCTGAAGTGGTGTAAGGTTTCCTAACTAAGCAGTGGGTTGGACTAGAGAACCTCAAAGGTCCATTTTAACTCTGTTATTCTGTTCCATTCTAACTGCTAAAAAGAGCTTCTGGGATGTGCAACACATGCCTAGGAGCCTGCCTTCAGACTGAAACAACCAACGAAGGCAAAGTTTTACAGACCAAGAGGAAAGGCAAAGCTTCCGAAATACACAGAATGATATCCTTGAAGCCTTGAACAAGTCTATTGCCACAGTTATGATAGAAGTCACTCATTCTGCTATATAAAATTCAGGGACCTGAATTTACACAAAATAAGAATGAATGCCACCAAGGTCAAAGACATTTTGCTATCCCATTTCCCACAGAAGGAGACTTAAAAAGATTCCACCAGTATTTTATCTGCTCCATTTGTAATATATACTACATAGAGCAGTATACTCCATATAGCAACCTGGTGTGAGTGTTATGTGACACTATGTTGCTCACAAAGTGTTGTTTTGATGGTCTGCTAATTGTTATGGCCAGTCCTAGTTGCTGCTCATTCCGTTATTTCTCTTTGAAAAATGGTTTGAGCCACACATGGAGACTCACAGCATATCTTGGGGTAATGTGTACTGTATTTGAAGTTTGTAGTTGAATAAATGAATAAAACTATGTATGTATGTATGTATGTATGTATGTATGTATGTATGTAAGTAGGTCTAAGTGTGTTCGGGTCTTTTCCCGTGTAAGATTAAGAGTATCTTGGCGACGTTTCGACAAGATCCCATTTGCCATCCTCAGGCTGGTGCTTTTGGCTTCATTCAAGCACAAGCTGATTGGAACGAAGCCAAAAGCACCAGCCTGAGGATGGCGAGTGGGAACTTGCTGAAACAGCGCCAAGATAATCTTAATCCTAAACGGGTAAAGACCCAAATACACCTAGACCTACATGTAGACTTTCACAGCCGTTTCTGTTTTAAATTTGGGGCTAGCCTACTGCTGTGCCAGAATGTTTTTTTGTTCATCCTGATTGGTTGGGAGTCTTGGTCTGTGTTTATTGGTCTTAGAGTTTGCTGTGTTCTACTTGATTGGTGTTTCTAATATCTTCTGTCTGTTTTGTGGCTTTTTTTGTGTCTTGATTGGCTGGCAACATTGTGTTCCTGTATTGGAGGCTTTTAGTGCATCTTGACTCTGAGCAAATGGATGACTATCATTTATTAGGAAGCTAGGTTTCATCTGGTGCCTGGTTGGGGTGTGTTTGAGCTGGAGGTATCAGGGGGATCTGTTTGTGCCCAGGTGTTTGCCTGGCTTGTGGTGTGGAGATTTTTTTGTTTGTGAGTGTAGGCTTCCAAATAATTGACAGTCTGTTGGAATCAACTCTTCTATTCATGCTTTCAGGTCTTTTTTCAATCTCTAGCTGGATCTTGTCTTTGGGGTTTATTAGGATGTTGGCTATTTTTTGGTCAGTGCCGAAGGCTGTCCTGATATTGTGTTTGTGGAGAATTTTGCTGATTTTATCTGTGCTGCCTTTGATGTAGGGGAGGAGGGCGATACTGTTGTCCTGTTCTTTGTTTCAGTTTCTGGGGGGTGTCTCCCTTCAGATTAGGTTGGTAATCCCCACCAGTATATATAGGGAGACGGCAGCTCCAATCACGCTTTGCTCGCATAAGCACAAAGCCAAAAGCACCAGCCTGAAGATGGCGAGTGGGACCTTATTGAAACATTGCCAAGATATTCTCAATCTTACACAGGAAAAGACCTGAACACGCCAAGACTTACATACCTGTACCCATGAAAATCTGCGAAAACAAATATATATACCGTGTTTCTCACAAAATAAGGCTGGGCCTTATTTTTTTTCACCCCCGAAAAAACGGCTAGGCCGTCTTTTCAAGGGTGACTTAATTCCCCCCCTTGCATCCTCGGGAGGGTGGGCAGCAATGGCTTGGATTCTGACCTTGGCATTCGTGGTACACTTTGTATCGGTAGACCTTTTACCACCATTGCTTTCCCTTCTCCCTGTGCTGCTATGGTGTTTAGAGCAATGCTGCAGTGTTTGGCACAGCCATGCGGGGTCAGCCAGGGCTCCTCCCTGCAACCGGAGCCTGGAAGAGACACTCGGGTTCAGGCGCTCCTGTCACTGCCATCCCTTTGCCTTCAATGGGGTGAGCTGCTCTCTCGGGCAGGGGAAGTTTTGTCATACCAGTAGTAGGGCATCGTTTTTAAAAGAATTGGCTTTGCCTTCGAAGGCAAAGTGAAGGCAGTGACAGGAGTGCCTGAAGCCAAGTGTCTCTGCCGGGCTCCGGTTGCAGGGAGGAGCCCCGTCTGTCTGCGCGTGGCTGTGCCAAACACTGCTTTGTTAGCTTTGTATCACTAACAAAGGTTTTTCCTTCTCAGAGAATCAAAAGCATATGCAATAACATCCCAAACAGGGTTTAAAATAAAACAAAATATAAAAATTGTGTTTTCAGTTATTGTTGACTTTATTTACCAATCTCTTCTTTATGTTTAGTTTAAAAAGGCACCTAATACATGTGGAGTGATAATAATCTCTCTCACAAAAGAAAAAATGTGCACAAATTATCCAGCCACAATGTTTAGAATTCAATTTACATCTTTCCTGCATTATATACATACAGATAGTCTTCAACTTACAACAGTTCATTTCGTGACCATTCGAAGTTCTTGTTATCTGGCTTGCTTGGGTTTTTTATGTACTCGTCATGTAATGCTTTGCCTTGCAATGTCTCTTTTCTGTTCTTCATTTGGTCTATTTTGTAGGCCAGTTTCATCCTTCAAGTGAAGATATACTTTTCATTTCTAGTTCTTCAATTTCTTGTCTTACATCCATTCTACATTGCTTGGATCCGAATTTAACATGCTGATCTTTTTTTCCAGCCTGAACTTTCATTTTGGTGGTGCATTTCAATTTCTTTTTTTTGTTGACTTTTCATCCAGGGATTTAGTTATTATAACTGTGCCATACTTTAGTGGGTTTGTTTCTTGCATTGAGCTGATTCTTATATTTGATATTTCAGTATTGGTATCCTTTAATACTTATGCAAGCTGTTTCTTTTTTACAAGCTTCAAAGCAGGCAATCTTATTCTGTTGTTTTTGTGCTGTTCTAGATGCTCAGTTATTCTTTATTTCGATTCCTCTTCCTGGATCTGTATGACTCAGTGACATATACATCCAATAAATACATAGACATGAATGAATAAATAAAGAGAGTTTTTGTTGTGATCTACCCTTAAAGTGGATATGCACTAAGGCGAAGATCTTAGAAGATTGCTGGTTCTCCAAGACTTTCTTGAAAGAATGCAGAATCAGAACTATATATATATCTTGGGGAAAATGCTATTCCCAAGGACAGGTTCCATGAGAGAAAATGCATAATTTTTGTGCTGTCAGATGTACTGTTTAATAGATGTGACGAAAAGCATCTACCCTTGTCAAATTTTACACAACAGACAGAAACAATTGGAGGCAGTAAATTCCTCAAATTCCAAACTCTCTGCTTTGATCAACCATAACATCACCTGCCTTGTCACAACTGAACCAGAAGTACTGTATGGGTAAAACAGAGAAAAGACTAACAATTACTTTCCTACTTTTACAATATGCATTATAACCTTTCCACAGCTGTTCCCACAAAAGCAAATTGCTATTTGTAGGGATTTATTTTAAAAAATTAATTAGGCTCCAAATTAGTTAGCATGATGGATGTCAGCAATTATTCTCTAATAAACACACAAAGGAGGGGGGGGAGGAAGGAAAAAAGAAAAAAAGAGTTTTTTTCCCTATCTATTTGCATGCTAATGAGATTTGAACTGTTAATGAATGAAGCAAATTTACTAATTACCATGGTAAGTATCAAAACTAAAAGTGAACTTTGTTAGATGAATTAATATTTGTTGCTCATTAGTGTGCCCTAATTGCTGAAAATAATGAATGTTTTATCAAGCCCACCCAAAATAAATTATTAGCATTTATATGTTCTGCGCTCTGAAAAATATTGTTAATGATAAATGATGGAAGACATGTGACTCACTGACCTTCCAGATAAGTTTCTCTGCTGTAAGAGAATCAGATTATTCTTATTAGAAAAATGCTGATCACTCTTTGAAGACTTAAAACACAGGTAGGAAGAAGGGCTATGTTATATCTAGAACAGCAGTTTTTAGAAGAAAAACATGACATGTTGGCTCAGTGGCTAAGATGCTGAGCTTGTCAATCAGAAAGGTCGGCCGTTTGGTGGTTTGAATCCCTAGCACCATGTTACAGAATGAACTCCTATTACTTGTCCCAACTTCTGCCAACCTAGCAGTTCTAAAGCATGTAAAAAATGCAAGTAGAAAAATAGGGACCACTTTGGTGGGAAGGTAACAGTGTTCCGTGTGCCTTTGGTGTTTAGTCATGCCTGCCACATCACCACAGAGACATCCGCAGACAGTGCTGGCTCTTCGCTTTGTAATGGAGATGAGCACTGCCCCCCAGAGCCAGAAATGACTAGCACATAAGTGCGAGGGGAACCTTTACATTTAAATATGGGCAAGTAAACTTTAATATGCTAAGCATTTTTTCAATATACTGTATTTTACTTTACTGCTTTGCATGGCTATGTGACAAATATGCTTACTTTTGTAGGTAAGCATCAGATATTGGAGGCAACTTGAAAGAGAAAAAATAGAATTGAGTAGATGGGAAATGGCAAATGATAGCTGTGTTACAGGTCAAAGGATCCTGAACAGCTCAGAAATGTGAGATCATGCTCTCTCTCAGCCCACCTCACCTCACAGGGTAGTTGTGAGTACTATGTTTGCTGTCTTGAGTTACTTATGAACGTGATAAAGACTGGATAAAAATCAAACAACTTAACAAATAAATAAAATTGCTATGTAAACCTAAAGACTTCCTTGAACTTCTGAGATCCTAGCAATGACATCCCACTCAAGTATCAAGCAGGTCTGAGGCTATTCAGGTTCCCTTACCCCAAATTATTTGAAGTCAGCTAACCCATTTTCTCATAAATGTAGAGCCAATCAATTTTCCTCTTCATTTCCTAAACAAATTTCTCCTTGGATAAGCTACTACTTTAAACAAGCAAACAAGCTAACTTCTGTCCAATTGCAGGCTGCTAATCAGACTTGGTGGCCTTGTGAATAAACAATAATGTTTCCAGTTAGAGAAATAGAAATAGGCAGCCAAAACCAGAAACTTTTCTGTGGTGCATCTGGTGGCTGGGTTGAAATTGGTAATACTGTATTTGGCTTTGTATAAGCTTCATTTAATGTGAATCAATAAAGTCCTTAAATTGCTTGGCAGTGTATAATGCCACTATCTTACTGTTTTACTTGTTCTAATCCAGGAGCACTACTGTAGTTCTGCTCAAGGGTGTTTTTTTTCTTTTTTAGTTTCACTGACAATAAATCTTTTAAACTGATTACAAAGCTTTTGCAGCATTCTAAGTGTAATTTTGGCCTGTCCAGTTTTGCTAATGTTTTGTGTGATTTATATTTATACCAATGGGCAAATCTGTTAAGTGCTTTGTCTTGCTGTTTTTTCATGCTGTTTTATACATGTTTTTCATTCATCACACATCAACCATGCAATGAAGTGTAGAATTGAAGTATGACATGTTGTGTCTTGTCATGTCATGTCATGTTAATATGTGTTAGGAGTTGAAGAGTATATTGCCTTCACAACCACAGTAGCAAATATCACTGGAATTTCAGCTGGATAGTTTTAAGTGTGGTAATGTCATTCTAAAGTATGTTTACACTATGTCTGTGCATTAAGCTTGGTATACATACATATTCTGAACATAAATAGAAAAACAATATCGGAATAGATGATAGATGATGATGATGGTGGTGTGTGCATGTGAGAGAGAGGGGGGGAGGGAAGGAGGGAGAGAAAGTGGGAAGGAGGGAGAGAGGGAAGGAGGAAGAGATCTCAAAGGGGTCCCAGTTCCTGAGCTGGAAAAGAATACGCAAATATTATTGTTTGAAGAGGAGAATTTATTTATACAGCACAGAGGTTGGCTCCCAAAACTTAGGCTATAGAGTTTGACGTTGAGGTCTAAGATTTTTTTATAGTGAAGATTATGTATGTATGTGTAGATAATGAGTGTGCTTCTATGTGTATTGTGTTGATCTAAGGGTGTGGTTTAAGGGAAATCTATATGGGTATGTATTTGTTTGAGTTTGACCTGTCTCCAATCTTCTTGAGAAGGTTACATGGCAGATCCAGAGTTTCTGAATACAGTGGATTATCTAGACCCCTACCAGTCAGGATTCATATGGGACATAAATGGCATTGGCCCCCTAAGGAGATACCTCTGGGGGGACCCAGGAGAAGGGCCTTCTCCATGGTACTCCCTCTCTCTGGAACATCATACTTGTGGAATTTAGACTGGCCCCTACTCTAACAGTTTTTCAGAAGGCCCTGAAGAAGTGGTTCTGCCAGCAGGCCTCAGGAACCTAAAATGAGATGGAGCCCATTAAATGGCTGATGTGAATGTTTGTATTGTCACCAGGGTGAGATGATGGTGGGAATTATTACTTTATTATTTGTATTTTTTATTATTTTTATTTCTTTTACATTGTGCTTTTATGTCTTGTAAGCCACCTTGATTTGCCATGCATAAATAGGTGGCAATATACATTTTCTTAATAAATAAATTACACTTTCAGGATGTTGGCCAAATTAGGGAATATTTCAGACATCGCTCTGGTGCTTCTGAAAGTAAGGGTTAAAATGTACAAATGAAAGTAGAACAGAACTGTGGATATAGCTCTTGAAGCTTATCTCTTCTTATAAGCCAGACACACAGAAGTATATAAAGGGGAGCATTTTAGGAAACATTAGTTCTGACCTAGAAACTAGGAGACTGTGAGTTCCAAGTCTGCCATAGGCATAAAATCCTATTGGGTGACTTTGGTGCAGACATTCTTGGTGGGAATAGGAGACAGAAACATATGCTTGCTACTTTGAATTGTGTATTAAAATGGATGAAAATCTAATCATCATCATCATCATCATCATCATCATCATCATCATCAGTTTAAGGTATGGATTCTTGCTGGGTAACTTTGGATGAGTTACTCATTCTTAGCCAGATTTTTGTAATGGAAAAAATTGGAGGCAGGTTTTGAGCTTGAGAGGAGTAAGAATTATTCCTGTAAGAGGCAGAGCAAATGTAACACCATATGTATAACCTAAGAAACTTTTTCTAAAACATTTGTAAGAATGTTTTCTGTAAGACAAAAACAAGGCTGTAAAGATCTTAGCACATTCCGGTCAAAAAGTTAGTTTGCAGGTCAAAGGAAGATAGCAAGCAGGTCAAGCAGCTGTCATGCTAAAATTAATAAAGTTGACCATAGCTGAATATAGCAAACTGCCAAGGGGATGGAGATTACTGGAAATGAACAGTTGATGGGATGGCATTGCTGAGAAGAGGGAGAGATTCCCTCCCCAGAAATCAAATAATAATGATAAGGGGCTGGAATTCTGAAAATGTATTTAACCATCATGTATTTCTACGGAAGATGTCTCCTGTCTCCTCCCCAAAAGGAGAAGGAGTCCAGCCTTTGCAAACACTTAAAATAAACAGCTCTTTATATATTGTTCATGAGTTTCCTGTTGATTGCAAACAAAGTAGTTGCTTTTTCTCACAGAGCTCCTGGAACAAAGGCAGGATAAAATTAAATTTAAAAGGTCTTCTGAAGTTCAGTCATGATCTATGGATGTCATCAACCACCATGTCTATTTAGTTGTATCATTTCAATGTGGACTGAAGGATTTCCAGCATTTTTGCATGGTGAGAGCAGCCAAGAACCACAAATTTCAGAACTTAGGATCTACACACATGACTAACAGCAAATCTGAAAATTTGATGTTGCTGAGGTTTGATTAATGTTTGCAGCCCAATTAAAAGCAATAGTCTGCTGGACATGATTCTGTTTTAATGAATATATTGTGCAGCAAATTTGTTCATGCTTAATGACTAAAGATAGTTATGTAGATCTATCAACTGTTCGTCAAGGGGTCTGAGAACCAAAAATGTCATATAGCCCTGTCAGAGGGAATTTAACAACTTATGCAAATAACCCCCAAAACAATCAATTTCCACTTTTAAATTTCAATTAATAATTTGTGAAGCATTACAAAAACCGCACAGGGCTCTGATTGTTTACTATGATGCAGGGAACTAAAGGGTTATGGATCAGGTCTAATTTTTTTTTTAATTTCTTCAGAATATAATAAATCCTTTCTGAGGAATATTTAGGTTTGTAAACAAAATCAAATGGTGTAAACAAAATCAATGGTGTTTCATTTACATACAACAAGCAGGGAAAAGAACCATTGTGATATAGTGGCTAGAGTAATTGTATTACAGAAAAGGAAAGGCTGTAGACAGTGGAGCACTCAGTAGGCAAAAGGTGTTGATTGTATACAATATGCCTTAAATGCCTTTCTTTGTCCGTGCTGCGCACTTAAGAAAAAGAAAATAATTTAGAATTATTTGTGCTTCACAAGACAATTCTATGCAATTTGAGAGATTCTAAGAATCCAAGTCACACTTAAATGAGAAGCAAAAAAATAAAAAAAGAAGTTACCAATAATATCTTATTCTCTGATCTGCAAGGAAGGACTCATTATCTTGCAATGGGGAATAGGTTGGGCCAGAAGCATCTAGATATATGGAATCCTTGGATGAGCTCCAGCATCCATACACTGGAGCAGAAGGCAGTAAATTGATTAAACTAAGAGCATGTGATCCAAAATCATTTTTTGGTATTAGACGATATACAAGTTCTCTTTGACTTACTTGATACAATTTTATGATCTTTTTGCTACAGTCATTAAGTTAATACTATGGTTGTTAAACAAATCCTTTGTTTGCCATAGATTGCTTTTATTTTTTTTGCCAGAAAATGGAAGTAAATACTAGTTTCCAGAAAAACCTTTGTAAATCACAATCATGTGACCATAGGGCCAATTTTTTTTGACATATGGCCAAAAATATGGGGTTATTGTTGAGTGGCCAAAATGAAGTTATGTGACCTCATGGGTACCAATGTCAGAACTTTAAAATCTGGTCATAAATAGTTTTTTAAAAGTCCAGCAAAACTTCAAAGAGTTGCTAAACAAATGATTGTAAGTCAATACTACTTGTAATTAATTACCTTGCCCAACCAATATATGCAGATTCTTTGAAGGCCATAAATTGTTTGTCCAGAAGATGATAACAGTTTCTTCCCAATTATCTCAAAATCAATTTTGGGCAGGAAAATTGGGCATGAAATTTGGATCGAATTGAAGGTGAACTTTTAATCCTAAATGTTGCAAGATTATTAACTGGTTTATTGTGTGATAATTTCTCATGGAGTATTCTCTCTGACTACATAGGTAGACTAGGATTGAGTAGCCCATGACTTGGGCACTGAAAGCTCAGTAAGTGATTTGGGGCCAAATTAGTTTCCCTCAAGCTTTTTTGTGTGTGAGAGAGATAAAATTAGAGTTACGCTAAGTATACCATTCAGGCAGTACATGAGTTTCTTGAAGAAATAAATAAATCTACCTATCAACTATGGAAATGTTGCTGAAGTAGTATTTTATAATATTTTTATATAACCACAGTAAGCTAAATGCAGGAAATCTTCTGTTCTTTTCATCAGCAGAGAAAATTTAAAGGCAGGTCTCAACAACTGCACTTTTAATCAAACCTTAACATAGGCATGGATGTACAGAGTTCCTGATTTTGGGCTTAGGGCTAGTGCATCATTCAGTTCTTGCTCTCACTGGAAAGACTACAATAAACTTCAGTGGGTCAGTATTATAATTCAATGATAAAATATACAGTATTCTTTGCCTGCCTATGATCACTGTTTCAATCCTCTACATTGTGAAAGGTGCTGTAAAAACCTTTGCCTGAAATATTAACTAGCTTCTCTTTAGTCATTGTCAATAATCCCAAAGTTATTTCAATGATTGACATGGCAAATAAAATGAATGAATGAATGAATGAGTGAGTGAGTGAATGAATTAATGATATTGGTCTAAAATGATAGTCTTAGAATAATAAATTGAATTGAATACTTTATTGGCCAAGTGTAATTGGACACACAAGGGATTTGTCTTGGTGTAAATACTCTCAGTATACATAAAAGAAAAGATACATTAATTAAGAATCAAGAATCATTACATACAACACTTAATGATAGTCATAGGGTACAATCAGCAATCAAATCATACTAACATACTTTTCTATGTTTCTGCAGAGGTTTAAAAATGTGTAGACCTCAAGGGCAGGTGTCACAGTGTAATCATAACTGGTCAGTTTCTATATCTTATTTCTTCAGAACTTTAGAAGCAAAAGCAACCAAAGTAAACAAACAAACAAGCAAAAAGCTCTCTTCATAAACAGATACTGTTGTTCCTTGCCCCCTGTAGTGTTTGAAATGAAATTTTTGTCTTCAAGGGGCTTAGATTTTTATGGAATATATTATGTGGGTATGTTGTTTTCTTTTATTTTTTTATGCTTTGATCCTGACTTACAAAAGTGGATTTCTACTATGCCACTCAGAATCAGCTCTGATTGGAAAGGCCTTTATACCCAACCAAAGAGTCAAAATGTAAGGAGCAGAGACTGGAATAACTTGTATAGATATAGTAAATAGTATAGTAAATAACTAGAATTCAAAATACATCCCATTTCTTTTAAAGGCCCAGGGTTGAAAGAGGTAGGATTGAAAGTGACACTTGTTGAAATGACATTAAATTACAAGAATTACTTATTTTTAGCTGGAGGAGATTTTGAACGAATCAGAAATTTTAGAGTGATATATTAATTTCATATCTGTTGAATCTGTTAAATCTGCAAAACTCCATATGTTATCCCCCAATCTGCATGTTTTACATATTTTTTGTCTCATGAATGAAACATTATAGAAAAAAGGTCTACATTCAGAACAAAAAAAAAAAAAGGAAAAGAATGTTTTTTCAAAGGAGAAAAAAAACCATTAAGAACCCTTCAGGTCTTGCTATGATGCCCCATCATGGTAAGGAAAAAGGGGCTTTATCCCCAAAAACCTTTTCCCCAGCATGATGAGGTATCATTTAGAGCATAGAATGTAAGGCGTGTCAGCTAAGAGTACAACTTCCCCAAGATGTGACAGTCATTCAAGAATTCAGCTAAATATCTCAGGAACTATTAGGGCACTTTGACATAGAGGTTGCTAAAGTCATGTTTGCTTAGTGAGAATGGCAAAGTAATGATTTCAGAAGGCAATGGCAAACTATTCCATATTTTACCAAGAATACCTCATCGATAGGCAAGAAAAAGTGCTTTGACAATATTGGACCAGATAATAGGCTCCTCGGGTGGGATGGTGCTCAGCAAGTAACTAAGGAAGAACCAAGGATCTACTGAACTATTTATGAAGTAGTTGGGTTAAAACTTTCAGTACATTTGGTTGTTGATATTGCTTTTCTGAAAACGGAAAATTAAAGTTGCAGACATAGAATTACGTATTTCATAAGAAATAAACATGGAGAAGTTCAATATGGTGAAAAAATGAAATGAATGGGCAAATTGATATTCCAGGCAACAGTAAATTAAAATAAACTGGAATTGAACATTTCCAATAAGAAAATCATACTCAGTATTCAGGTCATAAAAGTATAGAAAGAATAGCATTGTTTTCATAATCAGGAAGAATGTAGCAAAGACAATATTTCGGTACAATGTTGTCAATGAGCAAGAATTTTTGCAGAAAACCTTCTGATATAGTGGTTATCTAAATTTGTATTCCAGCTATTGATGGAGAAGAAAATGAGGCTGATGAGTTTTAAGATCAAGTTCAATCTGAATTTGACACAATATGCAAGCCAGGATGTGCTGATTGAAATTGGAGACCAGAATATCAGAATTAGAAATATAAAAAGGAAAATGTAGAAGAATAATTTATTAGTTTTGCTAATCAAATACTTTTCATTGCTATCACATTTGCTAATAAAATACTTTTCATTGCTATCACATTTTGATTGTTCAAACAATCAAAAATATTATATTGTATCAGAGAGAGAGAGTGTAAGCTAATGTATTAATACAATTCTAATAATCTAATGCTAAATATCAATAGACAGCTAATACTGAAACTATTATTATATATATTCTGAGAAGGAAATCCACTTTTTGAAACCAGTTAATGATGTCATGAATATCATGAATTATATTGCTCGGATTAATATTCAGACATTTTGAAATAAATATAATAATTGCAATTATTAATCCTCAGAATATTATCAACTCAGTGGCTCAAATTCTACAATACAGGGAACATGTAAATGCATGGAATACATGATAGAGAACTGATTTACAGAAAGGGAAAAAATATATTGTAAAACGTTCCATTTATTCCTGTAGGAATATTCACATATATTCACCTATATGCATATATACACACATACATAAAGGCAAATCCATACTTAACTGACTTAAGCAAAAAAAAAAAAATCTTCTCTTTTTTCCTCTGAAACATTATTCATGGTTATAAAGAGCCAGTTAACATTTCAGTGGATCACCAACTTAAATCTCATACCACCTTGAAGTTCTAACTATGAAAATATTTTTATGCAATGCACAAAAGTAACATGATTTGATCTGTACTGCATACTTTGTCTGTTGTGCTTTCTGAGAAAAAAATGCAATGCAATGTAGAAATTTATAACAGAATCAGCCACAAAACACCCACTTTTATTAACTGTCCCTCTATGCATTAATAGCAATAGCATTTAGACTTATATACCGCTTCACAGTGCTTTTATTTTCCCCAACAATCTGGGTCCTCATTTTACCCACCTCGGAAGGCTGAGTCAACCTTGACTCTGTTCTGTTTTTCTCCTTCTTTCCTTTCAGAATTGTGAAAAATATTTCATTTCCTAGTCCTGTTTTCTCTACTTTCTGCAGGTTATTGTGGTACAGATTTCTGAACTTCTGATTTCCCACACACTAAAATCTTGCTGCCTGCCTGACAGCCTGGTAATACATAGCCCTGTTGAGCTCAGTGGGACATATATCCATGTGTTCTTCCTTGAGGCTTCAGAAAAAAAACATAAAAATCACATCCCTCAGGCAGATTCTCAAGTCAAGGGAGCAATATAGTACACTGGTGAGTGACAAAGATGCTTGAGGCTGTGAGGGGAATAAGACAAAATGATGCAGGCATTGGCTATATCTTCTTTAAATATTTTTCTATTTTTTGAAAAAAAATTCTTGATTATGAGTTAAAGGAAGTTTATTTTTGTAAAATAGAAATACTAAGCTAAAATTAGCAGAAATTTGTTTTGTTTTTTTAATGTTCACTTTTTGCATACCAAATGCAACAGAAAATCTGTATGAACAAATTGAACAACTGCATTTAAATCTACAATCAGAAGAGTTTACTGGTGTTTAATAAAATTTAGTACTAGAACTTTTGAAATCAATTTTCTCCTCCAATATATAGCAATAGCACTTAAACTTATATTAGACTTTATAGTGCTTTACAGCTCTCTCTAAGTCAGAGGTCCCCAACCTTGGCAACTTTAAGACTTGTGGACTTCAACTCCACAAGTTGTAAAGTTAAAGTCCACAAGTCTTAAAGTTGCCAAGGTTGGACACCCCTGCTCTAAGTGGTTTACAGAATCAGCATATTGCCTCCGATAATCTGGGTCCTCATTTTATCCACCTCAGAAGGATGGAAGGCTGAGTGGAATTAACCTAGTGGAATTCGATCTGTCAAATTGCAGGCAGCTGGCAGAGAGTGGGGGGAGAGAGACAGGGAGAGGGAGAGGGAGGGAGGGAGGGAGGGAGGGAGAGAGAGAGAGAGAGAGAGAAAAGAATATATATAAAATGTACACCCATATATGCCCAAACACAGAAGGGTGGAATTTATATATGTAGAAAGACTTACTGAAACCAATAGAGTATAATCCCTTAACTGAGATTTCTCTTGCTTTTCAACTCTTTCCCCTTGAGGATACTTGCTTCTTCCAATCTAACTATATTCTCTTTTTGTTAATTAGGGGCAACTGTGAGATATCCACTGCCATCACCATTACATTTTAAGACAAATTATACATATGTTCATACATACATACATACGTATGTGTGTGTGTGTGTGTGTGTGTGTGTGTGTAGATCAGATTTGTTACATTGCTCCCATCATTGTTTTGAATGCTAGGATGCTTCAATTTTTGGACTTCAAATCTTAAGAATCCTACTGCATACATACTGACTTGGGACCAAACAGCACTAAAATCAAATAGACTCATAATATTTTACTCAATAAACCTCTGTAATGGGCTTATTCGTGGATCCTTGGAAATGTACTATTATAAATAAAGCTTAAATAAACCTTTTCCCTCTATCTTACTAGTACATAAACTCGGAGTGTGAGACGATTATTTGTACGCTCCTATTGTTTGCAATTAAAATATCTTGCTGATTCCTTTGCCAACTTTAATGAGCAAAAGTGAGGAAAGAACTGAATTTCTCATGGTCCTAGGTATTCCCCAGCTTGGGGAAAGTTTGTTAAATCAGTCCCCTAAACTGGAAAATGCATTTTCTCTCTTTGATTTGATATATTATTAATTATTGTTACTAAATGCACAACAATGTGAAATCACAGCTTCTTCTCCTCCTCTTCTTCTTCCTCCTCCCTCTTCCTCGTCCTCTTTTAAATTTATTGGTGCTCAACATCAGTGGATTCTAACTGCAGAAAGAAATTTAAAAAGCTCAATATCTGCAGCAGGTTCTTCTAATGCTACATTGTTTTTCTCATATAAATTAATGAGACTAGTGTCACTAAAATAATTGCTAGTGAGACAAGCAAATTCTTCTGGAATACAATAACACTGAATGTAGCCAAAATAATGAGGCACACTTTTGTCTCTTTTTCACAGTAAGTAGCAAAGCTGATCTAGCATATCTTAAGAAAGCTAACTTTGTTCAGATCTGGTAGAATGTGTCTAGGAGACCTAATCATGTGAAAATAGTTGTTTCCAGAACTTATGGATGCTTCAACACCAGAGGTTTTCAAGAAGAGATTAGACAACTATTTGCCTAAAATGGTATAGGGCAAGGGTGTCAAACTCACATCATCATGGCAGCATCATGTGATGTATCAGGACTTTTTCCCCCTTTGCTAAACTGTGTGTGGGCTTGGCCAGCATGTAATGCATCTGGCCCATGGGAGTTTGACAGTCCTGATATAGGGTTTCCTGCCTGAACATAGGGATGGACTGGAAGACCTGTAAAGTCCCTTCCAACTCTGTTATTTTGTTAAATTGTGGATGTACACATAATCAGTCTCCAAAGGCAATTCATTATATAAATTACATTGAAAGTTTGAATTGGTTGTGATTTTGAAAAAGGAGAAGCAACCTGAAAAATGAAATGGAACATTCCAACATAAGCCTAAAAGAAGAACTGAATCTTTTCTCCCTAAAGTTCCCAAAGGAACATCTCTTAGCAAACCAAATTGGTTATACTGAATGGGATTCCTGAGTAAGAGAAGCTGAAAACCAGTGTGATCACTATAACCTTGGGTAAAGTAAATACTTATAATAGTATCTATGCAATGCTCTCTTTGATGGACAACAAGCATGTATCCTTGCAAGAGGCAAGATCCCTAGTTTTGTCGTGGCACATCTGTACCATAGACTAACTTATAGAACATTTATAGCCATTATGCTTAGCATCAATTAATCTTAAGAGTAATACAATTTGTAAGGTAAAATATTAAATTTGAAAAACAAGCTGATCACTAAGTTACCTCTCCTATGAAACTCGTGTTTGCATCAGTCATTGTCTCACTATGCATCCCTAGATACAGTTTGAGCCGTGCTGTGTATTTATGTGAACTTTTCTACTGAAGTCCATATAGTGGTTAAACATGGAATTATGCTGGTTCAGTGTTTATACTGAGAGAAGAAATAAGGTAGAATTTTCCTTTTTCTTTCTGGATCCTTCAGTTTTTATTTAATACCCAAGAAAATGGCCTGTTTCTAATGTGAAGGTGTTTTTTTAGTGCATGTGAAGACAGTAATCAGGGGAAGAGACTTAGAGGCTATCAGACAAAACTTTCCTGCACTTAAGTGCCCCTTTGGGTATTTCACTCAAGCACCAATTTGCCCCTATCAGCAGATTCAGGTTAGTTGATCATAATAGAAGATAAAATGCTTAAAGGACAGTGTCAGACCCCAGAAAGGTCTGAAAACCAGTTTTGATCCAAGTAGGCATTTGCTTGGAACTAATTCCTGCTAATTCTCTGGAATTCTCAAGCCCATACCCATCTCCTTCTGTGAAAAGGAGCTTTTTAAAAGGTCATTCTCTGTGCATTGAAAAGTCTGTTCAGTCTTTCAATCAACATTGTCTCATAATATTAGCCATCCATATTAAAATATTTCCCCAATGCAATTTCCATTTATCTTTACTCTATTTTAAGGGTCCTTTCAATTATTTTAGGTCTTGGGTTTATTAAGCATAATAGTGATCCATGTAAACCCTGGTGGTGAAGTACTCTTTCATCACTTTAACTACTCTTTTCATGACAGTTTCTTAATTTATTTTGTCTTCTACAATTTTTCTGCCTCTTAGTTTTGTAGAAATATAATAGAAGGAAACAAGAAAAAACAGAAATTTCCCATAGGAAACTCTGCAGGCAGTTGGGAAGGCTGCCCATTGTTTCCTGAGCTTTGTATTAAAATGGCTGTCACCAAGTTAAATCAGAGACTGCTTTGACTATTCTTACTTTCCAGAATAATAATCCCCATTTATCTTCAGTTGCTTTCTTATACGGTAGCTAGATTTAGAATTGAAATAAAAAAATATGAATAAAAGAGACTGAAAAACTTAGAAAAGCTGAAGTAATATATAGAGAGCAACCAGATGTCTTAAACTTCAGCTTCAGTCATCTCCAGTTAGCATGATCAACAGCAAAGGATTGTGGAGATTTAGTTCAAAACATCGGGAGAACATCAGGAATCTATCCAGAGAATAAAATGTTTCTAGTTTCTAAGGATACACAAATACTATAGGGAAGGAAGCTGATGAACTTCATGTTAGTTGTTCCTGATTTTGCTCCAGTGGATGGCTGAAATGGGTTTAATTTACACTTTCCAAAATAACTTATTGGCATTGGCCAATATAATAGTATATTGCTAAATATTCAAGTGCCAGAAGATCCAAAATACTACATTGATTAAAGCACCATTCCCTGAATATATGCAGAGAAGTACCTAAAGTTTCTCCTACACATTCTCCTACATATACATTAAACGTAGGTCTTTATCTTTTATCTTCCCTACAGCTGCGTTTATTCAAGAACACAGTGAGGAACAGGACAGAGTAATGGGTTTCTACTTCTTTTACCAATGCTGCTTCAGCAACTGTTTCTTTAGGAAGATAGCAAAAAAAGAAAGAAAGAAAGAAAGAAAGAAAGAAAGAAAGAAAGAAAGAAAGAAAGAAAGAAAGAAAGAAAGAAAGAAAGAAAGAAAGAGACTACAGAAGGTTACTATTTTGCATTCTTCACTGAGGACAGAGGAGGTGCCATAATATTCAGCCAACATTCCCTTTTATTGGCAGTCATAATGTAGTATTATATTTTGAAGTAAAAAAGTTTTCCTATGAGATACCTATTGCAAGCTACAATCATATTCCCCACTTAACTTATACTGCAAACATAATTACCTAAAACAAGAACTTTTTTCTGTGAAGGGTATCAATGTCTACCAAGCTGAATGTTAATATTGGCCAGAGCTTTCTCGCACTTTGATCTAATTTTAAGTTGTGCAATATCTACCTATAATTAGAGAGAGTATTATTTTAGCTACGTAAAACATTAATATATTGAGAAATGCCAATGATAACCATTTCAATTTATTTGCTAATATAGCAAGTTTTAATTTGTTTACCTAATTAGTACAGTCAGTTTCTGTAAGTAGAACATTATTAGTGTAACCACTTAACTTTAATGTGAAGCTTTTAATATATATTTGGCAATAAATATATGATTGTGAATATGGTCAAAGAACCATGAAATCTCAGCCACCAGAGGATGGATTTCTTTTGGTTCAGTCTTAGAATATTTAATCTTTCTACTTAGATCATTGAAATGTACATTGGATTGTATTAATTAGAACTAATCAACCATGCCTAATTAGGTAACAGAGGTAAGTTAAGGTCTTCAATGAATTTTTTACCATGAAACTTGCTGTTCTTTATGAGATGATTTTGGGTTTGTTTTAAGTTTAAGTTTAAGTGATCAGCCAAAGTAGCCTTCAGTACTGCCTTCTAACCACTGCACCACTACAGCTCATAATACTTTATTTAAGCACCTATTGATTTAATGGCAGCATATGGTCTTTTGGCAGCTTATCAACATGACACTGACATTGCCTTAGGAATCTTTGCCCACTCTTCCTGGCAAAAGTGTTCCAAATCTGTCAGATGGCAAGGGCAAGTCCTATGCACAGCCCCCTTTAGGTCGCCCACAAATTTTCCACTGGATTCAGGTTCAGATTGACCCATTGCAAAACTCTGATCTTCTGGTGAAGCCATTCTTTTGTTGATTTGGAAATATGCTTTGGGTCATTGTCCTATTAAAAGGTGAAGTTCCTCTTCATGATCAACATTTTAGCAGAGGCTAAAGGTTTTCTACCAATACTCGGAAGTGTTCATAATTTCCTCCACCTTGACTAAAGCCCCAGTTCCAGCTGAAGAAAAGCAGCCTCAAAGGATAATGCTGTATAATCAAACATAAAATGGGTCAAATAGAGAAAGAAGAATCGGCACAGAAAATTAGAAGTGCTAAACAGAACTATTTTGAAGATGCAAATAAACCAGGTAGATGGTTAGCATATAAATTGAGAAAGGAGAAAGAATCAAGGAAAATATCACAGTTAATAGATAATCAAGGCCAAGTTTGCTATGGCAATAAAGAGAAAAAGGAAATTATTCGAGACTTTTATGGGCAACTATATAAGCAAGAGAATATTGAGGAGGAAAGAGTCAACCAGTACCTCCAGAATGCTAACCTACCAAGTGATTTACCTTGGTCTGGTTTTTTCCTAATATCTCAAAAACCTGACATTTTAACAGGGATGATTAGATTTTCTATACCCACTATGTTTGCAGATTTGCAAGAGTTTGCCTCTTAATGAATTGGATGTTTACATATCACCAAAAATAAAATAAAATAATCACACCCAAAATTAAACAGCATTTTAAGGAAAATTACTTGCAATATAAATATGCAATTTTTGCCACAATATAATGCAAAACATGGCCATTTGGAATATTTATTACATTCTTTAATTGTTGTGCATTGTTCTTAAATCCCATTCTTATTGTCAAAATATGTATATGTATATCATTTTGGTGAAGTTGTCAGATGGGGAAGAATTGCTGGCTGGTGATTTATAATAAATGACTAGAGCTCAGTGTACAGTGTATGTACTGCTTGGAAGAGGTCATTGGTTCACTGTTTGACATTTCCAGGCAGGAATTGATTAATACATTTAATTCTGTTTTCATTTAGTTCCTAGTATTTTTCTGATCTTAAAGTCATTTCACTCAATTTGATCTTTCTTCTTTTCTCCCATATTTGTTGTATATTTTTTGAAACAATGCAGTATAAGCAATAGTTTCCTCTATTTCAACACATTTTTGTTCATTGGTGCATAACATTGATGTGCTCATGCAAAAGCTTAAAATGTTAAGCTTTTCCTCAACACATATATATTATATATTATACATTATACATTATATATTATATATTATATATTATACACACACACACACACACACACACACACACACACACACACACA
>NW_020769323.1:17882583-17943930 GCF_900518735.1 Pseudonaja textilis
ATATATATATATATATATATGTTTTCTTAAGTTTTCGCGGGTACTTACATGTATGGCATTTGGCTTTGCTCGGGTATTTTCCCACGTCATAGTAGCTGTGCTTTTAAAGTTGTAGCTTTTTTCACAGCAGGCTCCAACCTTCCATTGTCAGAGTCATCAGAGTCAAAACTCCCAGCAGGATCGATCCTTCCAGTTACAACTTTAAAAGCACAGCTACTATGACATGGGAAAATACCCGAGCAAAGCCGAATGCCATACATACAATATATCTATCTATCTATCTATCTATCTATCTATCTATCTATCTATCTTTGGTTGTTTGGGTTTTCTCCCGCGTAAGATTCGAAGTATCTAGATAGCCTACGCGGGAGTATCTTACGCGGGAAAAAACCCGAACAACCAAAGATCCACATACAAATACCCGCGAGAACCTCAGAAAACAAATATATATATATATATATATATATATTCTTACTTACATGTATGGCATTCAGCTTTGTTCGGGTATTTTCCCACATCACTGTAGTTGTGCTTTTAAAGTTGTAGCGACGTTTCAACAGAATCTCATCTGCCATCATGATCACCATGCTATGATTTTTTGCTACCCATATAAATTGTACTAACACATTGTTGAGAAGGGGTGCATGGCACATGTTAACAATGAATTGTTTTTCCCTTCCTTACTTTTGTATCATCCTTATCATCATCATTGTCATCATCATAATCAGATTTTATACTTACTAGAAGATGCTGCTTTCAAAATGCTGTTATGTTTTATGCTACATTTTATGAATGAAATTGTCCCTTAAAACAGGATCTCCAACTCCTGGGCCATGGCCCACTACTGAGTTGTGGCCTATTCAGAAATGGGCCATATGAGCGGCAGGCTGGTGTGCACCACCTTGCCACTCATGCAAGTCAACTGCATGCATTCAAGGGTCGTGTGTGTGCACGCACACCAGCCTGCTGTTTTAATGGATCAGTTACCCTTCCCTCACCAGCCGGACCTCCAAACCACAAAGGTTGGGGACCACTGTCTTATACTAATTAACCAAGTAAACTTTCAGTTAAAATTCTACATTTTAAACTAAAGGATTTATTTATGCATTGTTCCTATAAAGTCCAGCATACTCCAGAATGATGCCCTAAGCACAGACCAACAATGGTATACCTCAATCCTCTTGAAAGCTAAAACTGAGTATGGCATGAAAGAATTAAGGGATGTGTGTATACAATCTTTCTTTCTCCCTCCCTCCCTCCCTCCCCCCCCCACAGAGTCATGTGGCCATGTGGTGACCAGTAAGCCATTGACTTCTGGGGACTTCTGGGTTATCCGGATGGCTTTGTGCCTAATTGACTTCCACTCTTACTTTCAGGTCATCCATATGGCCTAATCTGGAATGAGAATCTACAATCACCCAGTTGCTAACCTGGTCTCTTACTTTACACTAGTCGTCCAAGGACATAATAGCTAGGGAAAGAAGTCCATGAAGCTCCCCCTTCTCTTAGTGCCCTAAACATGTATTTATTTTGCTTAATACTTAATGTGGGGCTGCAAAAGAATGTTGCATGTGTAACTGCCCATATGAGAGTTTCCATCTTTACATGGTTGGAAAGTGACACAGTGTCAGCTGTGAGTTTTATTAACATCCAGCCATTTAGTGTAAAAAATACAATAAATCAAGTGTGGTCATAAGCTTGATGTCATAAACCATTTAATTTTAGAGATAGTCAATCAATTAATTAAATATTAATTAATTATTAAGAGAAAACTTGAGTTTTAACAGCTGTTCTATGGGTTTGTTTTGCAAAGAAGCTATTTCCACTGAGTAAGCATCTCAACCATCTGGTGGTGTTTACTGCATTTCTTTAGAATATGTGCCACCTGTCTTGCTGATCTTTTAATAGAATAATAGTCTAGAGTCATTGTCATTTAAGGAATGAGTTTAATAGGTAAATAATGGAAGGTCAAACTTTGATTGTCCTGGATTATTCACCTGTGACTTTAGATCTGCTTTTAATGAAGTTGGTATTGAAGAAATTGTACTTTTCTACAGAGTGGGAATTTGAAAATAGAAATGTTTGGACTATATACTGTATACCTTTGCTATATGGGATGGCCAGACGAAATAATTGAAAAGGTATTACTGATGGGGGAATACAAAGTGAAAATAAAGGACCAATTATGGCAATATATGTGTGATTACCATAGCTAAACAAGGTATTTTCTGTTGCATATTGGAACGAAGCAAATCTCTAGATTCATTTTTGAAAAGGCTGTAAAAGTCTTGAGAAGCATAAACTTATCAGTCAAAACCTATCATCAAAAAGAATTATAAAATGTTGGATTTAAATGCATACAATGATTCAGAGGATTTTAAAGATTAATACACAATTGATGCCAGATGTTTCTCTTTTGGGTCTGATGGACAAACAGTTGGAAAAAAGTGATTGAATTGTATTTGTGTACTCAGCAACATTATTGTATGCACAAAGATAGAAAAAAAAATAGCAATATCTAGAATAAAGGAATTTGCCAAAATGCTCAAATTGACTTATTTGATTAGAGAAAATATAATTATATTTATTGTTACACCATGTGGACTTTTTGCAGAATACAGAAGAAAAATGAACTGATATTTTATGAATATGGTGAATGTACAGAATAGCTTATGGAAAGAAGGAAGATATGTTACATTGGAAAAAGAGGTACATTTATAATTGTACTTATAACTGAATAAAAGATTGAAAGTCACTTCTTTGTATCTTTTTTCTTTCTTTACTATTTATTTTTTTTTACTTTTTTTCTTTCTTACAGTTTGAGCTTTCTCTGACCACTTTTTTTTCTTTATTTATATTAGTTCATATAAGTTTTTAATTTTTTGTAATACTTTTAATAATATTACAAAGGTAAATGAGCATTTGGCATGCTGAACAGTCCTAGGACTCATAGTGGTAGAAATTTTTTAAATGCCATGTCTTGTTTCAAATGTTGAAATATATGGATTCTATGGCTTAAAAGTAAATGGTGTTGTAAAGTTTTGAGGGTTATTTTGGTAAGGATTCAAACAAGAACAACAACAAAAACCCCTGTAAATTATTTCAAGAGTTCTACTGGGAAAGATTGAGAATTATTTAGGATTTTGACTTAGGACATCACAATAGTTTAAAAATATTTCCAGGTTATCTTTCAAAGCATGAATTGTTTACAACTTCTATAAGGCAATACAATGTTCACTGTGATTATTATTATTTATGAAAAGTTGATTTATTATGCAAGTACAAAACTGGCCATCGTAATGTTGCTTTACAAAAATAAAACAGTTCAACATCTGATTTTTGCAGTGACAGGACCTGCAAAGATCAAACTATTCAGAAATAAACCCCAAAATTAGTCTAATTGGTTCTAGTGTCCGCCTGCCATTGGTGAAGCCATAGCAAGCTGCGTGAAGTAACATTGGAAGTGAGAGCCCTGGAGGAAAAATGAGCCACATCCAAGGATGCATCGGCTGAAAATTCAAAAGATTATTTAATATGACTCCCATCTCCAATGCTCTCAACTCCAATGCTCTCAGAAGCATTGGAATTGCCTATTGTGGATGAACCATTGGCCTCCCTGTCTGGGGACATAGTGAAAACTCTGAAAGCAGAAAACAGGAAGGCAGAATTAAACTTCTGCAGAACCCATCAGGCTAATGCCTGGGCAGTAAAGGCTGCTATGGCCACTTCCTTCTTCACAAGAACCTCCTTACTCTGGCTTCACCAGTTGCAAGCAAGAGGAGGAAATTTCACTGGAGGAAATTCAGCTGCACCAGGATATTAATAAGCTGGTGGCAGCTGCTGAGTTTTCAGCATGTAAAATTGCCTGTAAGACAAGGGTCTTAATTTCCTCAAACAGGCCAGATCCTTGCCTGTCCACTGGGCAGAGCCCCACAGCAGGAGGAGTAAAATTGGCCTCCAAGACAAGAACTCTATTCCTAAACTGAGACTCTGCAAACTCAGTTGCTATGCAAGAAAAAGAGAATTGTTCTCCTTCAATTTCCTCTATTGCTAGAGGAAAAGGCAATTGCTCTATTTTGCTCTCTGATGACCAAGCCATAGGAACTGCGATGCTTGTCTGAATTAACGGCTCAGTTGCTGAAGGTGGGAAATGGCAGGTTCTGTCTGAGGTGAGGTAGAAAGCCTTTCCTGCTCTACCTTCCTTTCGGCTGCGGAGATTTGTTTCTCCGAGCTTTCTGTCTTCTGCTGGCATTTTTCTCTTCAGCTCTAGATGACTTCCTAGAGTAGATAGCTTTGGCTTTAATTTTGTTGGCTGCATCCTTGTTAGCCAATCTGGCCTTTCTGGAGCTCTGCTTTGTCAATTTGGATGATGCAGAGGAACATTGCTGTTCTGAGCTGTCTGCTGACACTGAGTGTTCAGCCATTTTGACAGCTTCAACTCCAATTAAGGTGAGATTGTCGAATTGATCCAGCAGCAACTTCCAACCATGACCATTAACAAGGATTGGTCCGGGCTCACAGTGGTGGCAGCAAGACCAGACTAACTGGGATAGCCAGCAGATGCACATATACACATACTCATGGCAGGGATGTGCAACTCATTAAGTAGCTCCGCTGCAGCTGGGCTGGCTGGTTAAACTGCCTCCTTTCTTCCAGCTGGAAGATTTGATAAAAATTTTGAGAGATTTCTGAGAGAAGTCCATAAATCTAGAATTTATCAAGGTTGGAAAGCACTTCAGCAGTGCATCTTTGCTGACTTGTGCACTTTTAAAAAGAGTCCTGGATAAGGAGAAGATGCTACAGTGCTTTTGCTATAAAGTTGGTTTCAGAAAAAATGTTTGGGAATTTAACATTCAAATAATACACCTCAAACAAAGCAAAACGCTTTAGCTCTAGAACTAGATTTACCATAGAAGATAAAATATATAACTAAAACAAGCCAGAAGCTATGTATAAAAACAAATAAAGGTAGACAAGGAAAGTCAATTATTAGAGAGGCAGTATTGCCTGAATTGAATAAAACCAAATCCAGAATTTTTAATTATATCGAATTATTAAGCAGCAGAAAATATGTAGCCTATAAGCTAAGCATATTGATTGAGTAGATCTGTTCCAGTTATTAAATGTTGAATGGGAGTGTTTGAAAAACACAATATGTTTCCTTAAATCTGAATTTCAGGATGCTTCAGCAGACAATGTCCTTGATGATATGGGAAAAAGTAAAATGATAAATAGCTCCCAAGAAAAGTGGTCCCCAACCTTTCTGGTTGGTGCCCTGGCAAGGGGAGAGGGGATGGTTTCATGTGATTGACCAAATAAGGTAAAGGTGCCTTCAGGGTTGAGCTAATTCATCCCTCAGGGTTTTTTTAAACAAGTTTTATTCAATTTTTCCAAAACAACATAAAAAAGCTCTTTTCAGTGTACAACATAATTCTGAGTCACTGCTTTTACATGCGAATATGACAATAATTATATATTCATTTTTACATTCAACATTCTGTCTTGTCCATTTTTAATTTAATTCTATTATTACTTTTCCATTTCAACTTTTACATAAGAAAAGGAACAAGCAAATTAATCCTATTCATTAATATTACTTTCATTCTAAAAATCTTCTCAATTCATTTTATTTCAAATGTATTTCTTAAGCATTAACATTTCTTTTAAGCGTAGCCTTTTCAAAAGTACTCTTTTCTCATTTAAATCACTAATAGTTCCCATATCTTCATACTTATTCCCTTTTAATTCTTTTTTATCTTGTCAAATTTGCAATTCCATCACATATTCTTTTCATAAATTAATACAAATTTTTCACATAAAACAAAACATAAATTTCCCCTCCCCTTTTACTAGTTTGGGAGTGTCACCTCAGTGGTTTAAGTATTAAATTAATTCCCGCATCTGTAATTCCCAATTAAACATCTATTTTACTTAGTTATAGTAATAGTCAATCCCTAGAAAAATAAACTAGTTTACATTGTACTTTTCAGTCAGATTCCGTAATTTATTTTCTCCCTTTACTTCCATAAAATTTTATTTATAATATCAAAAAAAATAAAAAAATAAAAAAGTAAAAAAGAACGAAACAATTAATCCATTTTGCTTGGTCACTGATATTAATCTCATTTTTAAACCTCCTCACAATTCATTTCAATCATTTCAATATATATAATAAACATTAACCTTTCTTGTAACAATAAAAATAAGAACATGCATTCATCTTCTAAAAAGATATCAGTGCCCCTCCCTCCTCTCAATAGACTATATTCTATAATTTGTAATTGCAAAGTACATTATTATTACCCCGCATATCAATGTGGAATCCCCTTTCTTAATTCATTGTCCCGATGTATTCTAGGTAAAGAAAACTTTTCCTTTATTTTACAATTCCCATATTTCTTTCTTTCCTGTTCCTGTTCCTCATTACCTCTCTTCCCTTTTGTTTTTCCAAATCTTTTTTCCCTCTGATTTATATCCCTCTCTCTATATATATTTTCCTTCCCCCTTTTACTTTTCTGCTGTTTCTGTCTTTCCGATTTTTATAAATATTCCCCATTTTAGTTATTTTTTTAAACGTCCCATTTTAACCCCCCTTCTTTTTCCTCTTCTTTGTGGTGTTATTTGTGTTGATTGTCTATTTAAGATGGCTTCTTCTTGAACTAACTCCTCCTTCTCTTCTTCTTCATATTCTTCAATTGCCATTTCCATAGCTTTTAACTCAGAGGCAAGTGATTCACCTCTTGCATGTAGTAGTTCTTTCAAATTTTTAAGTTCCATTTTTAGATCCCACAGAGATATCATCGTTACACACTCTTATATCTTATAGTCATTAAAATTCACCAATCAGCTTCTCTTTTTCTTTTTTCTTCTTCAAACTTTCTGGATTAACAACTATTCCAGAACTGGGTTTATAGCAAAATCACCAATCAGTCCAACAATCCATATTTTTTCTTTTATTCTAATTCAATTTTCACTTTTTAAGGTACTTGTTATATTGTTTCAATGTTTCCTTTTCACTGTATCAAATCTAATTCATAGAGAAATAGGAACTTTCCCTTTTTCAGCTTAAATTTTTGTCCACCAGATGGCACTCTCCATTATACAATGTCCTCCCCCCCCCCCCCCCCATTTTATTGTTCGGGGCTTTCCAAACCTCGGTATTCCAAACCAATCAAATCTTCAATTTAAATATTTCCCCCTTCTTTCTGAAAACTCCTAAGTCCAGCTTTAAATTGTGCCTGTTTGTTACCAATGTATTTTAATTCAATTTGTTTGGATATCTTATTCTGGCTTCTTCCTATCCTGGTTCGAATCCCTGCTCAGCTGTCAAAGATATTTTCACTTTTTTTTCCTTTCCCTTTAAAAATCTGCCACTTTCTTATTCTTTCATAAAAATTCTTAAAATACCATCCTGGGATACCTTTTAATTAATTGTTACACCAAGTTGTCCTGGTTCTTATGTTGTCCACCTCTTTCTTCTCTCCTGCACAAATCTTAGTCCACCTAAGTCCTCCTCTTCAGTGTGGCCATTTTGGACCACCGCTCAGTCATCTTTGGGGGGAAAAATTGCCTAGCCCAGGGAGGGGGGATGCAGCTCCCCTCAACCTGGCTGGTGGCTTCCCCTTTCTCTACCACCCCTCCAAGGCAGCTTTAACCCCTAATCACAGTAATTGGGGCACTCCAATGAGACAGAACGGACCAAAGCTGCAGACAGTTGCAGTCCCTGGTCCATCAACGAGGAGGGCTTAACCCGGAAGTTCCCTCATCCATCAGTTTTGACGTGATGAACAATGACTGGTAATTATGTCCCTTTTCTGCCATCCATTATTAACCAGTTTTTCTTCCCCACCAGCCCTGTAGTGGAAGACTGAGCCTTTGGAAGTCAGAAGCTCAGCTAGGCTGAGTGGGATGCTAGGAGGGCATCACCACCTGCAGGATTGAAACAAAAATCAACTTTATTAAAGGTGCTAAAAGAAGATAAGATACAGCCCAAACACTCTTAAAAGGAGATTTAAAAATAACCTATATATAAAATGTTAGCTAGAAATATATTTTTCAAAAGGCAATTATAGCTTAGTAATCAGTGTTTATTCTTGAGCAGACTACATGTCATTTACATTTGTGATCTCTTGACTGTAAATTGATTTAATTGCAAATAAGTTTGTTTTTATGCATTGTGAGATCCTTAGTGCTGTTTCTTATAAGATAAAATATTTGAAAAGATTTTGACAGGTATGTACCTAAGTTTCTGCTATGACAAATAATCATAGCATGAGTTAATACATATTGTAGAATAATTATGTGGTGTGATCCAATTCACATTTCCTGGATTATTATGTGACAGGATTTCTTTATTATACAGCAAAACTATACTATGCAGTACAGAACATTGTAACTTCTTTTAAAGCAAAGCAAAAGCATTCAAAAAATTGAACTAGAAGGGGCATAAATGTAAGGACAGTAACCCAGCTTATTCTAACAGTTGTAAACTAAACCAAATAAAAATGGAATGGTAAATAGTAAAAGAGATCAAATATCTCTTGGAAAAAAGTTTTATATGTGGACTATTATCTGAGAAAACGATCAGCATTGAGCAAGCACTGATTCAAAATCATTTGGTAGTTCCTCATAAAATAGAATAATTCATTTTAGGAACTAGTTTTGAGAAATTAATGATTTAAAAAAACACTTCCCTTTATCTTGTGATATAGTGCATAGTAGAAAAGAATACATTTGTGAGAAAATATTGGAAATATTAATGTTCGATTTGTTTTACATTGTAAAGTAATGAATTAATGAATGTAAAGGCAATTATTATTACCTGCCGATAATGCAAAGAATAGTGACAGTAGCATCATCAAGGACTTTGAAAAAAATTAGGAAAGAAATTCATGATCCTGGGGGAAGTGTTTTTTGCTAGTCTTCCAAGCTGTATCAATGATTGGTTACACATCAGAGGTGGTATTCAGCAGGTTCTGACCATTCTGGAGAACTGGTAGTAGAAATTTTGAGTAGTTTGGAGAACTAGAAAATACAACCTCTGACTGGAGATTTTACAGTATCCTTCCCCTGCCACGCCCACCAAACCACACCCACAGAACCAGTAGTAATTTTTTTTACACAGTGGTGCAAAATAATGTTGGAATCTGGAACCATGTTCTTAGTCAACCGGCCTGCCAGTCTGTGCTGACCTGCCCTTCATTAAATTGGGTAAAATATACAGTATTTGGCTTAAGTATGGTGAGTTTGATCAATAATATATTAAACTAAATCTTCTGGAGATGAAAATCCTGAAGTTAATATCCCAGATGAAGACTTGTGTTCTGTGGAAAGAAGTAAAACTAAATTCTAATGAAGATTCTTAAACCAGCCAGTGGAAAATTAGAAAGAATATTACCTCATATAGTTCATAGTATTCACTGTCTATATATTAATGTTCAGAATGTGAGAAATAAGCAGGGTAAGTTGGAACTTCCTTTACAGAAATTCAGCTATGATTTAATAGATATTATGAAGACTGGATGAAATAGTGTAAACAAAAGACAAATTGTTTCAAGAGGAAAAGAAGCAACCAAAGGGGAAGAGGATTTGCAGTTTGTTCAAAGCATCCACATTGCTTATAAAGAAGACATCGGGATTAAAATAGTTGGAGGGACATATAAAAGCAGTACTTATTGTTGAGTTATATTATCAGCAATTCAGTCAAAAAGAAGATGTGGATGATACTTCCTCAGAGCAGTGACAAAAATTTTAAAGGGTCCAGAAGCAGTATAAAGAAGTATTACTTTAATTATCTCAAATTCTGTTGGAAGACAAACTCTGGAAAGCATAATTGTTCAGAAAAAAAGCTCCTGGAATTGTTTTGTTAACAACATTATCCTTCAGATGATGGAGGCAAACACAAGAGAATCAACCATTGTCAACTTGCAAAGAAAGGTGTAATTAAGCAATACAAGCGAAAGGAGACTTTTAGGAAGAACCAAAACTAAATGTAGTCTCTCACACAGCTTGGGCTCTTTTAAAAAAGTGGTTTTAATCAACTCAGAGCAATAAGTAGAATCCCATGGCAGGACAAGGCAATTGGAAAACAAGTTTCAGATGACCTGGTGTTCCTAAAATTGTAAAACACCAAAATACAGTTTCAAACAATTCCAGTTAGGAAATAAAATGGTGCCTAGAAGCAAACAGTGCAAATAGCCACAAAAAGTATTAATGAACATCCATAAACTTCTCTTGCTTTCTCTTGTTCTCACTTAAACACAACAGATGAAAAGAATAGTGTAGAATATCAGTTCCAAGGCCAATGTGTACCGAGGGAGTCAACTGTTAAAAAAGAAGACTAATATAAAATGAACATTTAGAATAATACAGCCAAAAAAGCAGCATAAACCATCCTATTTTATTTCTATTACTTTGACCCATTTCACCTTGATTATATTTTATCCATAGCTGGCTTTCATTTTAGTGGAGTTTGTTCGTGTCAATAGGCATTTTTCTCATTCTCATTATTCCCCTTGGGCTTTCCAAGAGCTCCTATTATCTTCTATGAATATGTGTGCCTTCTTAGACAAATATTCCTGATGTATTAACTTTGAAATAAAAAAAAAATGTGAAACATTTCTTTTTTATGGTTTCCCATAACATGCTTTTTAAATCTATTTCCCTATTTTAAACACTTTGAAAAATACAGTCAAATATCCATGCTTTGAGGAAGATTGCAAATGAAAACAGATGCAGGTTTTTAAAATAAATAAATAAACAAAAATTCAACAGACCAGCATGCTATCTTATTAAAGTATATAGTACAACAGACCAATTTAAACTGATCCAGAAATCCCTTTCAGTGCATGCATCCATTTATTCTTGCTGTTCTCCTTTCTTCTTCAAAGTTGGTTTAAAAGAATAAAGAAAATCATGGGCAAGAAAAATACATAATGGGAAAAATACTAAATTAAACCAACAGTAAAAGGACATCAAAATTTATTCAGTTTTTTACCGCATGTGAAATGTAAACAGTTGGAACAAAAATGGAGTCAATGAAAAATGTCCATCTTATATGGAATAGAAAAATATACCAATTACATTAATTACCCCTCCCCCCAAAAAACAAAACTAGTGGTAGCCACCAAGAGATACAAAGAAGCTGGCACACTTTAAGTCAAATGGTATTGACATAACTTCCTGCTTTAAAAAAATAAATTGTCTATCTCTACAGATTATTCTTTGTCGCAATCAATGTTGAAGTGCAATATATTTTTTTTCCTGCAAAGGTTAAAAAAAACAAAAGAAAATCTAACACAAAACCTAAATTTGTTATAATGTAAAGGTACATATATCTTCTTATATAACTAAAGCTGTAGCCCAAAATGCATTATGCATGAATGGCAATCATATAATTCCAACCAGCAAACCTGGAACACTCTGTGATTTATTTTCTTTCAGTCTACTTTGATTTCACAAACTGTCCTTCTTTTCCTCAACATGAATATATTAGTATTTGTTCTAATGCATCACTCCTGACATCTATTTAAAATAGATGAATAGAGAAAGATATAACTTTGAAACTCCTAGAACATTTAAAGTTGGGCATGTAGATAGGACCTATTTATTATACTTTCTTACTTATTAAATTAATAGACAATCTGTCTAATAACCAGAGGTTTCCGGTTAACTACAAAATTATTAAGCACATGTTAAAAACGATAGTCAAAACACAAACTATACATAAATAAATAAATAATTATACTTTCTTACTTATTAAATTAATAGACAATCTGTCTAATAACCAGAGGCTTCCAGTTAACTACAAAATTATTAAGCACATGTTAAAAATGATAGTCAAAACACAAACTATACATACATAAATAAATGCAACCCCCTATTAAGAGTGTTGCAAGATATTTCAGTAGGAAGAGTTTGATAAAAAGGGATTTTTGCAAGAAAATAATAAAAAATGTAATTTAGAAAAAAGAAAATTGATAAAGTACCAAAGAGGGGGAAAAAAAGTAAAAATGGATACAGAAAGACAAAAAAGTAGCAGAGCTTTTTTCTGTTAGCATAACAGAAGGGAGAATAAGAGCAGATAAGCAGAGCAAATAAGTGACATGAGTGGAAGAACAAAGAAGAGCATATGGAAGGAAGAGAAGAGAGTAGTGTGCCATGAAAAAGACAAACAAAAAGAACCAGGAACCAGGCAGAGGACCAAGTACAAAAGGAGGGCACAGAGGAAATACTGAAGAAAGAGTGAAAACTACGTTTGGCTCTGTGAAGCAAATATTCAGACTGCTTTAAGATGTGCTATAAGCTTTCAGAAAACCAACCTGCAGGAAAAAGTCAGAAACAATTGGTGTGTGTGTGTGTGTGTGTGTGTGTGTGTGTGCTCATTGTTGTCTGTAAAAGTAAATAATATAAGTTTAACAGTGAATTGGATTCTTTTCAGCAAATCTGATTCACTTTCTTTTACTAGCTTTGAGTTTCTCAGGGAAGGGTTCAAGGAGATTCTGGGAGAAGAAATAGTAGAAGAGAGTTATTACATATCTCCAATATGCTGATGCAACCTAACTTTATATCTTTAACCTTGGATGATCCACGTAATGACTTCAGGGTTGTTTCCCCAATGTCTGGAGGCTCTAATGGTCTGCATATGGAAAAATAGATTTCAGCTCAAACCAAGCAAGACTAAATGATTGTGGGGTTTGGGGCACATAAACCAGGCAGGAAACAAACTAGGTGAACTAATTCTACTGTATTATAAGGCAACATTAACAGAACCCTGTAAGACTGAAGGCACAAGTCTTCACAGCCATTTTTAATTGCTTGATACATTAAAGTGGGTCCTTCCTAAGTTTTTTTTCTCTGACCATTAAGCCCTAGGAGCTCCTGTTCTCTCATCTTTTCCCTAGGCCACATCTCTTCTCCCTTTTCTCCAAGTTCATTCACAGATTCCATTACATTCTCAGTTCATGAAACTTTCCATCATTAGTTCAGGACAGAGCTGCATTGGTTTGCAATTTGGGGGTCCTCTTGTAATCTTTGAAAGTGGTAGCTATGGTCAAGACAGAGAACCATTGCAAAAAAAAAAAAAAAAAAAAAAACGTGTGCCAACTATGCTCACAAGCGTCCAGGATCATGAGACCATACTCGTAGCTACCCCTGTCTTGTAGACTTCTCATTTAGCTTATTGAAACTCTCTGAAAATGTAGTTGCCCTTGAAGTTAAGTTAGAAGCTACAGTTGGTCATGAATGCAGCCACACAGGTTATTATGGGAACCATGGCTTTAGGGCTTGTGCTGCCTTCAAGTCAGATTCTATGTTCAATTTAAGGCACTGATTATCGACTATAAAGCTTTTATGGCACAGACCTAGGTTCTTTGCTAATGCTGACAAGTCAGTGTTTGGCTGTCTTGTTGCCCAAGGATTTGTTTTATCTTTTTGTCTTTTCATGATTACCAACTTTTGTATCTTTCCTCTTTGAGGAATATTTTTCCAAAACAACATATTGGCCTATTTTTTCTGTTTGGTTCTCTTAGCTTTTCCAGTTAATTATGTTTCTATTCCTTATACTGATCTTAAATACTGTTACAACTCCTACTCTTTTCAATTTCTAAGTTTAACTCTTAGGTCCAGTCATAGCATTTGTAATTATAATGCTAAAAACTGGTACTGGAAAATGAATTATCATTCAAAAACTTCATTATCTTTTCCTCTGATGTTTTGTTTGAGCAATGAGAGGCTGAACCAGAGCATGAGTGCAACAATACTTTATTTTACAATAAAAGGCTGACCGTGCTTGCCAAGCCTGGAACTGGCTCGCAGCAATCAGCAACCGGTTGGACCCCGCAGCCTGCTTTTATAGCTGGCTGCTGGGGAGAGCCAACCAATGGGAATGGGGGAAATAACGCCCATGTAAAGTGAGTGGACCTGAGTGAGAACTCCTTGAGTCCTCAGGACATAACACCCCTTCCCCCCAGATGCGAACATGCATAGTCCTTGAGGTAGACGGGGGGTTTGTGTTGGCGCCCGGAACGGCGCAACTCGGGAACATTGTCTGTCTGTTCGGTACCAGTCTGTGATGGTCGAGCCGGCGTAGTGTCGCCAACACTCTCTCTGGACTGGGCATCCTCGGGAAACACCGGGTTGGTTACTGGGGGCGAGCTCTCGTGGGTTGGATCAGGCTGGTCAACTCTCTGGGCGCTGTTGTCCGAGTTTGGGCTGACCGGAACGACCGCTGGTGCAGACTGGTCGCAAGGTACGATGTGGCTGGGCGGCGGATGAGGCGGTTCCCCTTCGACTGGAGACTCTGGACTCTTGTTGGCAAGGGTGCTGAGGCACCTTCTAAGCTGGTCTATATGCCTCCTCCAGACGCGACCATCCTCCAGCCTGACCCTATACGATCTCGGCCCGGTGATGGCGATGACCTCGCCTGGAATCCAAAGTGGGTCCCCGGCGAAATTCCTTGCGAATATCGGTTCCTGTAACAAAAAATGTCTAACCCCCGACGTAGAAGCGAGGGGAGAGTCAGGGCAGTATTGTGGGTGCAATCTGTCCAATACAGTCCTCAGGCGCCGGCCCATCAGAAGTTCCGCTGGGGACTTATTGGTGACTGCACAGGGGGTTGAGTGTTGGCTCATCAGGAACCGTGCGAGTTTGTGGTGCCAGTCATCCCTGCCAAACCTAGCGAGGGCCTCTTTGGTGGTCCTGACGGCCTTTTCAGCCAACCCATTACTGGCAGGGTGAAATGGGGCTGTGAAAATGTGGCGAATGCCCAGGTTGGCAGCAAAACGGCTGAATTCTACTGATGCGAACTGTGGGCCATTATCGGAGACAATGGAGTCGGGTAGTCCATGTGTAACGAACAGGCGCGTTAACACGTTGGTGATTGCTAGTGTGGTGGTCGTGGATAGCTGCGCCACGTCTATCCATTTGGAATAAGCGTCACGACCACTAGGAACATCTTTCCATGCACGGGGCCTGCCAGATCGATATGGATTCTAGACCAAGGGGCGTTGGCGCTCTCCCATCTGGTAGGGGTGGCGATGGGGGGAGCAGGACGGGATTCCTGGCAAATGCTGCAGGAACTTACCCAATTGACAATGTCCTCGTCTAGACCCGGCCACCACACGTAGCTGCGTGCTAACGCCTTCATTCTCACAATGCCGGGGTGTCCCTCGTGCAGCGCCTCCAGGACTCGGGTATGCAGCGAGGTCGGAATGACCACTCGAGTGCCCCACAGTAGACAACCCTGCAAACTGGACAGCTCCTGCATGCGAGTCTTAAAGGGTGCGAATTTGTTATCGACGTTGCCTCCCGGCCACCCCCTCCTCACCCAGTCGAGCACCTGGGCGAGCGTTTGGTCTGCCTTGGTTTTAGCGGCGATGTCAAGGGCGGTGATGGGTAGGTCCAACTGAGTGATTTCAAAAATGGCGTTGACAGGAGCTGGGTCTTCAGCCGGAGCGGGTAAGGGGCAGCGACTGAGAGCGTCGGCGTGGGATAGAGTTTTGCCCGGGCGGTGAATAAGTTTGTATGAATAGGCCGCTAGGAAAAGTGTCCACCTTGTCATTCTAGGGGAAAGGACTTGAGGTGTCTGTTTGTCGCCGGCCAGTAGGCCCAGGAGGGGCTTATGGTCGGTGACCAGTTCGAAGAAATGGCCAAAAAGGAATTCGTGAAACTTTTTCACGGCTGCAACAGCTGCTAGGGCTTCCTTGTCTATTTGGCTGTAATTTCACTCCGTGGCCGAGAGTGTCCTGGAGAAAAAGGCGATGGGGGCCTCGGCGCCATTGGGGAGTGTGTGACTAAGGACCGCCCCAATTCCAAAAGGGGATGCGTCTGCTGCCAGTACTAAAGGAAGGTTGGGGTCGAATTGGATGAGCACTGCCTCTGACGTAAGTAGTGATTTGACGGCGTTAAACGCCTGGTCTTCTTTGTGCCCCCAGTGCCACGGTGACTTTTTGTCTAGTAGTCTGTGTAGGGGTTCGGCTACTGAGGCTTTATGGGGCAAAAAGGATGCATAAAAGTTTAGGAGCCCCAAGAAAGCTTGTAGCTCCGTTTTGGAGGTCGGTGTGGGAGCTTCGTGGATCGTCCTAACCTTGGACTCCAGGGGGTGAATGCCAGAGGCGTCAATTTTATAACCCAGAAAGTCCACCTGTCTAGTGGCAATGGCACATTTTTCTTTTTTTAACCTGAGGCCATGCTGTCTGAACCTCTCTAACACTGCTCGCACTCTCTGGAAGAGTTGGGGTCTGTCCCTGGCCGAGACCAAGATGTCGTCGAAGTAGGGTACTACACCAGGGAGGCCCTGTAAAATCCGCTCCATGAGGGATTGAAAAATACCCGGGGCAACACTTACACCAAATTGGAGACGCTTGCATCGGAAGGCACCCCTGTGAGTGACGATGGTCTGAAGTTCCGCTGTTTGGTTATCAACAGGGAACTGTTGATATGCTTGAGACATGTCCAATTTAGCAAAAATACTGCCCGGTTCGAATGTGTGCAATAAGTGCTGAATGACGGGCACAGGGTAGGCGCTAACTTGTAAATATTTATTGATTGTTGTCTTGTAGTCCGAGCAAATTCTCAGGCTACCATCTTTTTTGAGGGGTGTGACAATGGGCGTCTCCCACTTGGCGAAATCTGTTGGCTCAATGACCCCTTGTTTTAGTAGCTTATCCAATTCAGCGTCTAGTTTTGGTCGAATAGCAAATGGAACTCTACGTGGTTTTAATCTGATTGGGACTGCCTGGGGGTCAACGGTGAATGAGATGGGGGTTCCATTATAACACCCCAGCTCCTCACTGAACACATCTGCGTAGTCAGCGAATAAGGAATCAGTGTCTGAGGTTGAGACAGCATGGACTCCTGTTAACCCTAGGCCGAGGTGGGGAAACCAATCGAGCCCCAATAAGGTGGGTAGATTGCCGTTAACTACCACTAGAGGTAGGTGGCCTTTAAAAGCTCTAAAACTGACAAAGAACTTGCCTCTGCCGATCACGGGAATGGCCTTCCCCTGGTAGTCCTTCAGACCGAACTGGCATCTCTGAAGCCGGGTAGTAGATAGGCTGGGGTGGAGTCTCTTGAGGGTGTTCCACGAGATTATTGAGAGCGCTGACCCTGTGTCAACCTCCATGTGGCACGGTTTACCTTCTAGGGAAACGGAGAGAGAAATTTTACTAACAGAGTGGCAAGTACGCCTGGCAAGGCGGTGCGTGCGACAGTTTAATACTTGCCTCTGTGGTCCCGAGTGCGAGGACGGGGGTCTGTGTGCAGCGCTTTGAGGGGCTTGGCAGACTCTCGCAATGTGCCCCCTCTTATGGCAGTTGTTGCAAACGGCTCCTTTAAACTTGCAGGTGGCCCTTTGATGTGATCCCCCACAGGCTAGGCACAGAGTGATGTGCTTGGGTGGACCGGTGTATTCTTGTTTGGCCCCTACCTGCGACCGTCTGTCATTGGTGAGGCGATGGACATCGTTCTCGTCGTTGTGGCCTTCCTCCGCTTCCACCTTTTCGGAATGGACTGGGAACGCTGCTAGCTTGGCGCTTGGGCCCTGAATTTCGGTGGCTGAGTTCGTTGCTAGCTCGGCTGCTAGGGCCTCCTCTACCGCTTGCGCGAGGTTGAGGTCTTTTTTAGCTAGCAGTCGCCTCTGTAGGTTGAGATCCTTGACCCCACAAACTAATTGATCGAGGAGCATGTCCTCCAGGTATGTTCCAAACCCGCAGTGCAGGGCTGCTGTTCTGAGGGCGGCCATATATTGGTTGATGGTCTCCTTACTTGATTGCTTCCTCATTCGGAACGTGAACCTCCTGGCGATTTGTGAAGGCCTGGGAGCGTAGTGGTTTGTGAGGATCTCAAGCAACTCGGACCACGGAATGTTTTTCAATTCTCTCGGCGCCACGAGTGCTGCAGTGGTATCGTAAACGGTGGCTCCGCAGTAGATTAGGAAATAGGATTTTTTCCGATGCTCTCCCGCATCCGCCAGGCCAACCGCATCGATGTAATGATTGAAACGGTTCTTATACGATTCCCACTTCTCTTCGTCTGGTTTAAACGCCGGGAATACTGGATTGGAACTCATGGTGCTGGAACGGCTGGGCTACCTGCGGAAAAAATCTCTCTGGGACTACGAACGCTCGTGAGTTACTAGTGATATCAGCTCTGGAGAGGTTTTTTTGCTACCCTCTCTTTCTCTCTCTCTGGGTTACCACGTTGGCTGCTAGCCGTTGGAGGTGTCTTGATTCGCGCCAAAAAAAGGTGGGCGTTAGTGACTCTCTACAGCGCTGTGCTGTGATTCCTACTGGCTCGAAATTCAAATGATACCCGTTTGAATTTCGCGCCAAATGCAGAGCGGCTGCGGCTCGCAGCGCTTCACTTTCCCCGTAGCGGGGCTAACAAGCGGCTACAGACGCTTCTAACTATTTGACTCAGACCGCTTTCTCTGGCTGCGGATCTGCGTTTGCTCTTTTTGATCGCTGGTTTCGCTAGCTGACCGCTCTCTCTGGCTGCGGATCAGCGTTTCCCTTGTCGCCAGCCGATCGCTCTCTCTGGGCTGTAGATCGGTGGCTAGTGACTCAGCGGTTGCAAGGTGCTTCTGGTAGCCATCCCATCCTCGTCGCCAGTGTTTTGTTTGAGCAATGAGAGGCTGAACCAGAGCATGAGTGCAACAATACTTTATTTTACAATAAAGGGCTGACCGTGCTTTCCAAGCCTGGAACTGGCTCGCAGCAATCAGCAACCGGTTGGACCCCGCAGCCTGCTTTTATAGCTGGCTGCTGGGGAGAGCCAACCAATGGGAATGGGGGAAATAATGCCCATGTAAAGTGAGTGGACCTGAGTGAGAACTCCTTGAGTCCTCAGGACATAACATCTGACTTATATCATTTATGAATATCCATAATTCCAGGTTTCTCTTTATGCCAAAGTTTGTTCTTTAAAGTTCTTTAATGTATATTTTAGCACCTCCTAACAAAGACAGAATTCCTCAATGTCTTCTAGCACTGTGTTTATAATAGGTGCATCTATTTATATAACATTGATATTAATTAACATTAATAGATATGTAATTTATAATAATGTAGAGCCATGCATATAATTTGATGCTCTTTTGGATTATCGTTGGCATTCTGTTTTGTGTATATTCTCATATCCTGAATAGCAGAGCATCATCATTTCAATCAAAATGTTTTTTTCCATACAACTCTGACAATTTCTTTCTTTTTTGTTTCATCCTTCTCAGATTCCAGTTATTTGGATCTTTGTAAAGTGAACTTCTCTTTTAAAACAGGCACTATGAGAGAACAAGTTTCAGGGAGATGGGCTTTATGCTAGACCAATTTTCTTCTTTTGGCTCTGTCAGTGTCATCATGTTCCTGATCCCAGTAGTTTAGAAATGCCAGCCCATGGAACCTAAAAGATGGACATTCACTGTGGTTTTGCCTGCCCTGTGGAACAGCATCTTCCTGAAGTTTTACTGACCTGACCTGTTATGCTTTTGTAAAGCTTTAAAAATTAGGTCTTCCTGCAATCTCTTTTTTATTTTGCCTGACAATGACTTAAAATAACAGAGTTGGAAGGGACATTGGAGGTCTTCTGGTCCAATCCCCTAACTAGGCAGGAAATCCTATATCATTTCAGACAAATGGTTATCCAACATCTTTTTAAAACCTCCAGTGTTGGAGCATTCACAACTTCTGAAGGCAAGTTGTTCCACTGATTAATTGTTCTAACTCTCAGGAAATTTCTCCTTAGTTCTAAACTGTTTCTCTCCTTGATTAGTTTCTACCCATTTCTTCTTGTCCTGCCCTCAGGTGCCTTGGAGAATAGCTTGACTCCCTCTTCTTTGTGGCAGCCCCTGAGATATTGGAACACTGCTATCATGTCTCTCCTAGTCCTTCTTTTCATTAGACTAGACATACCCAGTTCCTGCAACTGTTCTTTGTATGTTTTAGCCTCCAGTCCTCTAATCATCTTTGTTGCTCTTCTCTGCACTCTTTCTAGAGTCTCAACATCTTTTTTTATATCATGGCAGTATTCCAATGTGGCCTTACCAAGGCATTATAAAGGTATTAACACTTTAACACTTGTGCTTGTACTGCTTCTTTTATTATTTTAATCGTGAACTATAAGCCACCTGGAGTAGTTTTAGTGATTTACACAGCATATAAAATGAATGAATGAATGAATGTCCTCACTTACAGTTGTATTTGAGAAAGTTTTACATCCCTCCATAATAACCTGTGGGAGAGAAGGTGGTCTCATTGGGCCTTCAAATTCATCTATATAACTAGCCACGGTCATAATGTTCTTGACAAAAATCCTGAAGAAGTTTCCCATTGTGTTCTTTTGCTTTTATTTGAGACTTCTCTTTGATGGGTTAGCTTCCATCAAACAAGTAATACTTTATCACCTTTAACCCTTTTTTGTGGAGGATCTTTGGCTTCATTTCTCTTCTTTTAACTTCACCACAACGACTGATTTTATCAGAAACGTCTACTTTTGCCAATGTTGCCCTCAAAGTATTATTCTGCTAGGAGGGCAAAGTCTTAGTTCAAGCCATTTGTGCTAGTTCTACATAGAAGATGGGAAATGCTTCAGTCATATATATCTAAGATGGGGGAAGATCAGGTGTAACAATTAGAGTAAGATGTCATGTAATAAAATGTTAATTATAGTTTGGCATACAGTAACCATAAAGTGTTGTAGCAATCAGAATTTCAGGAGCAAACAAAACCATGCTTTGTACTTTCATAAACAAATACAAGTCTTATTTATTTATAAACTTTCCTAGTTTAATATTTTTCTAGCGCTAATTGCATTTTTGCTATATTTGGAGCAATAACAAACACATATGGAGATATGAGTACAATGTGAAATTCATGTGATGCCAGCTCGCTTATAAATATAGCAAATCAGTAATTAGCACCAAGGAAAAGCATATAAAATTTCAAGATGCTCCTTGGGATTTGAAATTAACTGAGTTAAAACTGATTATCTTTGTCATAAATTAATATTTGGGGAAACTAAAACTTGGCTGTCCAGAGATGTAGTTTAAACTTCAAAATAAAAACTGAAAGTCAGCTTTTACATATTCCAAATGATGCAACAAAAGTAATAGAAATGCTTCTTCTTCTGAAGAATAAATGATATGGCCTGTCCTACTGAAGTGACTCATTTAACATGTATTTTGCAAATGTTTTACTATGGAAAAATCCAAACTATACTTCTGTCTCTTAATGTCTTTTCTTGTAACAATAAATGAGTTTCTGAATATGTTACTGATTAATTAATAGATGTGTTTCTGAGGCCAAACTTCAGGATAGTATTGGCTTCTTTGTTCTGCTCTCAAAGAGAACCTGAGCAATACAATAATTGTTGAATGTCTTTAAGGATTGGGAAGACACAGAAATTTAATTTTCAAGTTTCATAAACCCCTTTCTTAAGCTGCATGAGTAATATAAATAGTGGAAGAGGAAGACAAGAAAGTCTGATTACAAAGGAATCCTTCACATCTAAATAAATTTTCTTTACCCTTCCCATCCAGCATGATCAGCAAAAAATATTAAATTATTCTCTTTTTTCTTGCTTACAAAAACACAAAGTTGGTTTTCTCTGCCTTCTTCCTCATTTATGATTAGGAGTTTGATCCTCACCAGCTTAGGGTTGACACAGCCTTCCATCCTTCCAAAGTCGGTAAAATAAGGACCTAGACTGTTGGGGGCAATATACTGACTCTGTAAAGAGGGTTAGAAAGGGCTGTAAAGCACTGTGAAGTGGTATATAACTCTAAATGCTATTGCTATTGCTAGGAGGAAAGACATTATCTTCCTTGGAATAATTTTATTAAACAAAGAGTCCAAATCTTTACTATAGAAGCTTATTCTAAGCTTTTTATGAATAAATAATGATCATTATAATCATATCCTCTATTATTATTAAAATAATGATTATACTTATATACATGCTTTAATAAAGCAAATTGTTTTAGATCAAAGATGAAAGATATCACTGTTCTATAAATTATATTGACTCATTCTTTCAATATAACAGTGTTGGTTCCTATCTATAATGAAATAGAACCATTTTGCTCATAGTTCACCAAGCTGAATTTCCTATAAATTATCGACAGGTTAAAAATACTGGATTATTACAGGTCTGCTACCCCAGAGTAACAAGGATATTGTGCCTGATTTGAAATAGGATAAAATTAGTTAAAAATAATCTAAGTCTTACTGAATTTAAGAGATAAAATCTAAATATGATTACATCTAGGTCAAAAGTAAGGTTTGGTTTATTTTTTACACCCAATCTCACTTTTAAATCAAACACAACAATGTTTGATGAAGGATTGTGTTGGTATTTAATATGGGGCAGCAATCTAGCATTTAACTAAATGATTCTTCTGTTTGAGTTGCTTAACACTTACCAACTTTTGGAGAAAAAAAATATAAATATTGATTTTTTAAAACTTTATTACCAAGATAGCAATTAGGAAGGTTAGTTATGAGGTTATTAGTAATATAATTTATCTGGTATTACAGATTGAAATCTGATAAATCAAGAGTTTATTAGGACAGTAGATGGAAGAGCCAATATACAAAAAGTGGAATTAATAGAAGTTTTGATTAATGATTGATGGAAAAACAGCATGAAAAAGTAGAAGTTAGAGAAGACTTTGAGATTTATTAGTTGTGTCCTACCACCTCTGAGGTCATCTGGCCTGCTTGCTATGGTAGAGTATTAATACTAGATGGAGCTGTTGCTATTAAACAGTTCTTTGGGGAGAAAAAACTGCATGAACTAATTCTTATAGAGGAATAGCAACATGATTGATGAATGAGGCAGCTTTATTAAAGAACCACCCAAACAAGGAGAAAATCTTCCATAGACATTTAACTGCATAGTGTCCTTGGAAAATTATGTTGGCTAAAAGGAATGCTATAATTAGTACTATAAATGTACTATAATTTAAGTATTATAGTACACTTAACAGTATGCTTAATACTATTAAGCTTACAAATTATCAGGACAACATTAGAGGTCTTGGTTTGCCTCCAATAATGTTGGCTATACTACAACCCCTAAAAAATAGAATCAATATGTTGGTATTTGAGGTTAAATGTAACTTTTTATTATTATTAATTTGTAATTTTATTTTTTTAACCTTTAATGTTTGGTTGACTTAGTGGGTTTAACATTGTAAACAATAAGTAAATTTCATTCTTAAGGAGGCTTTCAACTACAAAGTTGGCTGGGTGATTAAAGCAAGCTATTTGCTGAAACTAGAGTGTAGACAATATTGTGAAATGGAATCCAGCATTCTTTAAAAACTTGTGCTGGTATTGCTGACTTTAAGAAATCCAATATTTATGGCATAGAGATTCTTCCTGCACCATCCACAATGATTCAAACTTATGGCGAAGATAAAGTTCAGTGGAACCAATTCATAAAGACGTTGCTTTCAATGGTCAATTTTATAAATGTTCAATCTTTCCCTTTCTTTTTTCTTTTTTGAACAAATTTTATTAATTTTTAAAGACATACAAAACATAAAACATAAGAACATAAAACCTCTTTTCTGAAAGTTATTTGTAAATTTTAACAAATCAAATAAAACATTTTATACACCATTGACACATCTCCTTATAAAAACATACATATCCTTTCAAGTTTCTCATTATTTCTCCCTTTACTTTTATTCAATTATATTTCTTTTCTATATTTATCTATTTTATATGTTTTTATTCACTATACTTATTTCTTCTGTCTGACTTGTTTTATTCTCTTCTATCTTTTATTCTCAATTGTCCTCTTCTAATATTCCTCCAAGGTTTTATTTACTCAATCAAACATAAACACACAAAAACACAAAACATAGAAACATAAAAAACATCTTTTCTGAAAGTTGCTTAGTCCCGGGTTACCACTCTTCATACAGACACAAATTCAAATTCATATTCATTTTGTATACCATTCCATATCTTATTACTATTTTCAATTTTCTATATAGCTTCTCATCTCTTTTAAATTTTCTTAGTTTTATTTTATTTATCTCATCTCAATTCAAATCATAATATTTATTATTCTTTGTCTGTTCTGTTTCCAGCTATCCATTTATCTTTCTTCTTTAAACAAAACTTCTCCTGTACACTAATTGGAGTATGACACCTTTATCTCTTTCCCCTACATTTATAATACTTAATATAAAATACATAGCTTACATTGGGATTCTGTTTGGTACATTCTAAAAGTATACAATATTATCAATGCCAATACAAATCTATTCATTAATATTAATATTCATTTATATCTTAAACACTTTAACACATTACTTTTCAGTTAAATATCATACTTTTATGGGAACACCTATTTTCCATGGTTATTTCCCCCCCACATCACATATTTTAAATCATTATTTCATTAGAATGCTCCCCATTCTCCTACTTCAAATCTCTCATTTATTTCATTGCCTTCTTTTTCTTCACAAAAAAATTCACTGGGATAACACAATCTAATCATTAATATTAATATTAAACACTTTACCCATTTCAATTAAATATCATGCCTTTATGGGAACACTTATGCTTTCCATAATTATTCCCCCCCCCCACATCACATATTTTAAATCATTGTTTCGTTAAAATGTTCCCCCTTCTCCTACTCCAATTCTCCCATTCATTTCATTACTTTCTTTTTCTTGACAAAAAATTCACTAAGTTACACTAAATATTTTATCACATTTTAGATTACATATTATTTCCAATTTTCTGAGATTATTTCTAAGTACAAATATAAAAATACAATCTTATGTACCTTTCCAGAATCCTTTTTTCAATAAAGTTTACCCATTTTCTCTAAAATACTTTTGTTTCTTTGCATCTTGCTCCCCACCATTAAGACTTCTCATCTCTTCCTTTCTCCCTTGCTTATTCTTCTCCTTGCCCTCTTTACCCCCTTGTCTCTCCACCTCCCTTTTATTCTTCTGCTTTCCTCCTTTCTGTTGTTTTCTAACATAGTATCCACTTTTCACCTTATTCTTCTCTTTTTTGGTTGTTTTTCCAAGTCTTAAAATCCCCTTTTCCTTTTCCTCTTTCTCCTTTCCTTCCCCAATTAAAGTCACTTGTTCATCAAAAATGGCTTCTTCTTTATCCCAGTCATCCTATTGCGCAGTCAGTTTTTCATAAGTACAAACCACCATTTCTAAAAATTGAAAAAGAGTGCCAAGAGAATTCTTCCCTTCTTGTTCTTCTTTTTTATATTTTTGGTATTCAAGTTTCAATCCATCCACAAGTGATGCCATTATGGAGAGAAAAAGTTTTTCCAAACAACCACCCAAGTGCTTTTAATCAAAGATAGTTCTCAAAAGTTCCAAAATCACCAAGCAATCCAAATAAGCTGTTTCTTTTAAGTACTTTCTCCTTCTTCACTTTCTCTTTCTGGGGTTAGTATTTAGTCACAAAGTTCCATTTAGAATATATCTTTTAGAAGTCTTATTAATGTTTAATAACTCTTTAAAATTCTAGGCAATCTTCTCCTTATTTTCAAATTATACTCCAATTTTTTTTCCTCTCCCTTCCCACTCACAGCAAAAAAAGGTTTTTTTTTAAATGTTCAGAAATCCTTATCCCCTCAGCATTTAATTACCTCCAATGCAGGTTTTCCAATTTCTCTTATAGTTCCATCTGCTATCACATTAGGAAGGAGAGTGAAAAGAAAGAAAAAAAAACTTTCCCTTTTGGAATTCCATTCGCCGCTTGTAACTCTCTCTGGAAACAATTTATCTTTGGCAATTTTCAAATTCCAGGGTACTTTCTCTTACTTTATCCCAGTCAAAAACCACTTTCACGACTCTTCTGACTTTCTTCCTCCTGCACAATCTTGTCCAGCTGCAGGGTTCTTTGTGGTGGCCATTACTGACCGCTGCTCCTCCGCCTTGGGAAAAGGGGGTTTTGCTGGCTGGGGAGGGGGTCTGTGGCACCCCCAAACCACTATCGGGATCCCCCCTGTCTTCAGCTGCCTCTACGGGGCAGCTATATCCCCCAAATCCAAACGGATCGGGGACACCTTGGCAGTGAGCGCAGCAGGGATCCCACGGTATCGTGACTCCCTGCTGCTGCCGAAACCTTGCAAACTGGAAGTCCAACCTTTCCCTTTCTTACTCCCATTCCTGGAGTAGCTTATAGGCATCAATCATGAGAGGTTATATATTACTTAAGATTACCTACAATTTTAAGCATCGAGATCAGGGGTGTCAAACTGGCAGCCTGCAGGTCAGATGCATTATGTGCAGATCATGCTCACCCTGGCTCTGTAAAGGCAAAAAACATCACAATACATCACATCATCTGACATCAACTGACCCCACCCCATCCAATCCAACATCACTCAAAACTAGGCACACACGCCCCTAACTACCTACTTCTATGTGCCTACTTCTTAAAAAAGGTATCCACTGCCATAGCCGAACCTCTAAGCATAATCTTTGAAAAATCTTTCAGGACCAGCTCCTTGCCAAAACTATGGTCACAAGCCACGGTCATCCCCCTCTTCAAAAAGGGAGACCCCAGCCTAGTTGAAAATTACAGACCAATCTCTTTATGCTGTGTCACCTATAAAGTCATGGAATCAATTATTAACCAATCCATCATCCTCCACTTAGAAACAAACAACCTACTCTCTAATAAACAATTTGGTTTCAGGAAAAAACTATCATGTAATCTGCAACTCTTACACTGCAAAAACATATGGACTACACAACTCGATCAGGGCAAAGCAATAGACGCAATCTACATAGACTTCTGTAAAGCCTTTGATTTAGTGGTACATGACAAACTACTCCTAAAACTCAAATCTTACTGTATCTCTGGACACCTGCATAACTGGATAGAAGCATTCCTATCAAACAGACAACAAATGGTCAAAATTGGGAGCGTCCTATCAAATTCTGTGCCTGTCAACAGTAGTGTCCCCCAAGGCAGTGTTCTAGGACCAACTCTTTTCATACTCTACATAAGTGACCTCTGTGATCATATCAAGAGCAACTGCATTCTCTTTGTTGATGATGTAAAGCTATTCAACACCACAGACAATACTGCTACCCTTCAAAAAGATCTTGACTATGTATCAGAATGGCCAAACAAATGGCAACTTCATATCTCAACAAATAAATGTTCTGTCCCACATATTGGCAAAAATAACTCCAGAAAATAAAATACAAGCTGAATAGTCAAGACCTTCTTGACAATCCAAACTCTGTCAAGGATCTTGGAATACTCATCTCTAATGACCCTTGTGCTAGAGCCCACTGTAACTACATAGCCAAAAAGGCGTTAAGAGTTGTTAACCTAATCTTAAATAGCTTTTTCTCTGGTAATATTACACTACTAACTAGATACTACAAAACATTTGCTAGACCAATACTCGAATACAGCTCATCAGTCTGGAACCCACATTACATATCTGATATTAACACAGTTGAGAAAGTCCAGACATATTTCACAAGAAGAGTTCTCTACTCCTCTACTTGTTGCAGAATACCTTATGCCACCAGACTCGAAATTCTAGACCTAGAAAACGTAGAACTATGCTACCTTTGGTCCAATCTTAGTACAGTATATAAAATCATACATTGCAATGTCCTACCTGTCAATGAATACTTCAGTTTCAACCATAGCAACACAAGAGCAAACAACAGATACAAACTCAAGATTAATCGCACCAAACTTGATTGCAGGAATACAACTTCAGCAACAGACTGGTCAATGTCTGAAATACTCTACCTGACTCTGTGGTTTCTTCCCCAAACCCCAAAAACTTTTACCTTAAACTGTCTACTATTGACCTCACCCCTTTCCTAAGAAGTCTGTAGGGGGCGTGCATAAGCGCACCAATGTGCCTACAGTCCCTGTCCTATTGTTTATTTTATTTTTTATTTTTCTTATATGTATCCATGTATTCATAACTATGTTTTTACTTATACCTATTATCTTGTAAGCAATTGACAAAAAAAAATAAATAAATAAATAATTGACTTTGACATCTATGATCTAGGTGGTATGGCATTCCTAGTTAAGACAAAATAGAAATAGGTTGATTGCATATTTATTATTATTTAAAATTAAGGTTATGATTGATGGTCCACATTTGCAGACAATGGGGTGCTGAAATTTCTGCTATTACTAGCTGTAAAAACAACCTTCAACAACTATGTCAAATATGAAATATGCCTTGTTCGTAACTTATAATTCTTTTAAAAGAAGAAGAATTATTAGTATCATAAAATTTTATGACATTTTAAAGAGAACGTTATAAAAATACTTAGCAAATCTGATTTTATTGCATTTTGAAAACTCAACTTACATTTGGACTTAAGTAATAATTAGCATTTTCACTGACAAAGACCTGCTGGTATAATATATCTGATAAAGTAATTCCAAAGTTCAGCAGCACTTGAAATCTCAATTTAAACTTTCAGACATCTTCCAGTTAAACTAATGTGCAGAGGAGAAAAAGATGAACTTTAAAATACTAGCATGTTCAAATTATTGAATAAAAGTTCAGGTCATCATAAGTAAAGTATTCTGGCAGAGTTTTGAGACATTAGATGAAATTATAAAACCTGCAGACATTTTCCATAAGGCCTTATAACTTTTACTCATAAATGTAAACCAACAAAATAATTTTAAACCAAGGACATTTTATTCACGAGATAGTACATTTTGAGATTTATTTGCAGGTATAAATTTAAATGGGTTCTTTAAAGAAATTAAATTGTCATTCATAGTGGTCTCTTGGAGTATGTTATCCTTTTCTTCTTGGATTCCATCAGAAAATTCCCATTTTGTTGATGTGGTAGGAGGGATGAGAAACCTAGCATTAATGATATTTGAGTCACCTGTATTTGATGCAATAAAAAAAAATCATAGTAAAGGACTCAGAGGTCATGGATAAAAATGCCAAATGCAGTCTGAACATCTGGCTGACTGGATAAAAATGCAAAATGCAATCTGAACATCTGGCTGACTATGCAATCTATTATATAATACATAATAATACTCCAGTGAGGCACTGTCATTCATACACACAGTGTTCTTGGCAAGCTGTATTTACTAAGGAAAAAGGATAGGTGTAGAATGTTACAAGTACCCCAAACAAAAGAAGAAGAAAAAAATAGGGCACTGGAAGAACAGCTAAAGGACTGAGAAGAACAGAAGCTAGTATTCCAGAAATGTTTACTGCATACTGGACAGACCAAACCAGCCTACAAGAAAGACCAAATGAATAATAGAAAAGAGACATGAAAAGAAAAATATTAAATGGTCAGTACATTAAAAAATAGCACATAAAGCAGATAATAACAAGACCATCAATGGCTAAGAGCAGTAAAGTTGAAGAAAGAGACCACAAAGCTGCACAAAACAAAGACTTAATACCAAATGTATGTAGAATTGAGAAGACAGCAACAGATAGCAAATGCCATTTTTGCAAAGAAGCTGAAGAAATAGTGAACAATCTGGTTAGCTGCTGTAAAAGGATTGCACTGACTGACTACAAACAATGGTATGAAAACTAGTAACAATTGTGCATTAGAGGAGCAGTAAGAAATACTATTAGCCTGCAAGAGAGAAATGAAAATCAGATGTGAGTAATTTAAAGAACACGAAAGTACAAAAATTGAAGAATGTAAGGATGAAGTCAAGTCTAATAAACTATATTGGTTTAGCAGACAATAAAATGAAGAAGCTTTGGAAATAAAGCAACAAGTAACTGCAATACCTGGGAAAAGTGAATGCTATGAGCACAAATCATTCAATTTAAGCAAAATCACTTATTTCAATCAAACCATAGGCAATTGTACCAAAGTATAAATGTCAACAGAAATTCCAAAAATGGAAAACCAAACAAAAAGGAAACAATCTGGATTTGGAATGATTTTTGGAAAACTCAAAAGGACTATAATAAAAGTGCTGGTTCGCTAAAAGAAGTTAAAGTTGAATATAGTAATAATCAAATGGAATAATTGTAATTATTATGCTTATAATAATAACAACAACAAAAATGGTTAAAAATTGAGTTAACATCTCTTGGAAATGATCAATTGCATGGTTTTTAGCTCAAATACCTGAATAGTTTATATCCAATTACAGCTAAAGCTTAGTGAAATATTGCATAAAGGAGGCATCAACGACTAGATAATGACTGATAGAACTTATCTAATTCAAAAATACCCAATGCATATGAAGGCCAACACCAGCGAAAAACTGACAGCGGTGATTTTACACTGTTGTGTATACAGTAATTACAATATCAGTAGAGAGAAGCCATTTTTCTCTCTACTCAAAGAAATTTTGCATTTCTCCAAATCATTGAAATAACTTAAAATGGTCACTGTTACTGTGAGGAGTTCATGTTGCTAATCATGCCCTCTAACTTGGATCACATCTTAGATGCAACAAGGTTTCAAGTGCTTAGATTTGCTGATATAAACTAATTTCCATGAAATTATTTGTAAAAAAAATAAATCTAAATAGTGCTGGAGAAGAGACAGTAAACAGCATTCTATACCAAATACCTACTTTCTTCCATTTGTCTGTACCACCATTCTTTTTCATCATAGTTTATTTCTACCTTATGGGCATCTGTTATTCTGTAATATCCACTGAATACCAAACTATATGCAAAAAATTCAAATTTATACAACTTACTCCATTTACATAAATTGCATAATAGCATCATGATGCAAATCATCTGAATATAAGCAGAAATTTGGTCTAGTGTCTGGAGACCAAATATTGCCTGAAGTCATGCAATTAGTTGTCAGCATGTGAGATTATTCATTATTTATTATAGTGGAATACATTTTGATGCAATTCTAAAACAAACAAAACAACTTCAAATTCTTCCAAAAGAAATACTTATTCAACATAATTATGACTATCATTATAATATAATGATATCTACATATCCATAGGGTCCTTCTCTATAGCGTAAAGATAAGGAGAAGATTCAAGATACTGACCATTTAGAGATTTTTGGCCAGAGAATATAGCAAGAGGAGATATCATCTCTTTAACAAATTTTGCAAGCTCTTTTCAAAAGTAGAAGCTATAAAAGGTCATAAGACTTTCTGTTGCAATATATTTTCATATTGTTTGATGCAGTAAGCAATGGCATCCAATCCAAATTCAATCCAATACTGCAATACTGAGAATATTGAAAATATTGTTTTATATTGATCTAGTTCATTGAAACAATACTCTTGGTTTTTCTCCATAATTAGCCATGTATTTTTTTCCTGTTAAAAATCTGTGAAACATGACAAATATCTAAGATAATTGCTTCTAATACAACATAAATTGATGAACTTTTCCTGAAATAAATTGTAGTATCTTCCAAAACGTAAGGTCTGGTCTATCTTTTTTTAACTTTTTAATTTTTAACAACAACACTATTCAAGTATATGTAATCATGTGAATTATTACCTGATCTCTTTACTAAATGTTGATGCCCAATATTGACAGTTGATCAAGTACAACACAGCTTTATAAAAAAAGTAACACACCTGAGATAAATCAGCACACAGAGAAGATCTTTGATATAATCAAAATGTATGGAACAAGTTTTGGTTAATATACTTTATCTTTTATTATTATTTATTCATTAGAATGAAATTTGATATACTGATCCTCTGGCCAGAGTTATTTCAAATAGAATAATCCCCATGTATTTACTTAGCAATTAATATAGCATTCTATTTTACAAATGCAATTTGGGGTGGCTTACAGAAAGTTAAAAATAACAAGCCAAAAGCATTTATTTATTTATAACATGTATATGGTTGTCCAAATTCAAACAATTCCAACAAACAAATAGCATATGTCAGAAATCTGAGCAATGCATTCCACCTTCCAAATCAGAAGCAGATAGACAACCAACAACTAATCAACTAGTCTAACCTCAAATCCCAGTTCCAAAACTGGAGGTATTCTTTCAAGGTATCTTATCCTGTAGAACATGAATATTGATACCTTAGCAAATGAAATTATCCCATTGTTTTCTCTCCATGCCTATAATATATATCGTGTAGTTCTCACCTGATGTAAATAAATTTACTTTTTTTTAAAAAAAAATGCTGCTATAATTGTTAGAGACATTTTCAAATCTTTTTAATGGATTTTAAGCCAATTATTTAATTAAATTTTAGATCTCAAATCAATCTTCAGTACATAAACTTCATTGATTTATGGGCTAGTAAAATCCAGATGCCCATTAAAGGGCAACAAAGATATGCTGAGCAGTCTAACTCATTGTTATCACATCGTGGTTCTCTTGATTAAATTATCCCAGAAATCCTTACTTGACAGACTTGATGATGCACATAATTCTGTAGGTACATCACTTGCATTACAGTACTTTTATATTCAACCACTATAGGATGCATCTATTTTTCTCTGGTTTTTAGTTATGATATTTATGATATTTCCTCCAACAGAACATATATTGTGTGGCACTATTAACGAAATAGTGTGATCAGTTGGTCCTTTGAAAGTAGCAATTTGGCTGGTTATTACAACATTAGGAATTCAGTAACTAATCTTAACTCAGTTTACCAATTTCTGCTTTAGCAGAGGATGGTATGACACATAAGTGAAACTATTCATTGCAGCAGCTTTGTCAGCTATTAGGAAATATGGGAAACAGCAAAGTTTACAAATTCACTGATTATTCCCTTAATTAATAATCAATACACACACATACACACACACAATTTCTAAATGTGATAATGTACAAATATGTATGACAATGAAAACAATAAAACAAGGTATACACAAAAATCAACAGTGATAAAGCAAGCAATAATAAAAACATTCTGATGCCAATGACTCTATTTACTCAACCTTGTATGCATTTAGGGAAAAAAATTAAAATGTTAGAGGTCTCTGAAAACCAGAGAAGAGAAATGGTTTATCCTCATTCAGCAACAGGGCAAGCTGTGTTCCACAGAAAACATACACCATGGAGCCTCTTTGTCAGCTTTATGATGTAGAATAGGGGTATCAAACTCCTGACCCGCAGGCCAGATGCATCATGCACTGGCCATGCCCATGCCCGGTTTAGCAAAGGGGGGGAAACCAATACGTCATGTGATGCTGCTGTGATCATGTAAGTTTGACACCCTGATGTAGACCAAATAAACAAATTAACAAAAGCCTAAAATTACTTTCATAAAGACTACAATAAAACTCTGATTGTGCTTTATTTCTCCTGCTCTTATATTCATATGAATTAGAGGGTTGTCTCTCTGAGACATTCATCAATACTTTCTTCTTGTTTTTGGACCTAAACTATGTTTTCCTCCTTATTGCTTAACAGATCTTTAACCCACTCTTTGCTAAATTCATCTTCTTTACTTTTTACTCTCTATGTCCAAAACAACAACAACAACCAAAAAAATCCCAGACACAATCTGGATTACCTTTAGCATGGTTCAGAGCCTGCTGCTTGACTGACTGTAGTCTGCAACTCAGCAATCCAAACAAAAGACCTTTGAATTGAACCCCCACCCCACCCCCCGGCATGTGTTACTTTGCCCAGAGGCTTAGCTGCATGCACAGATTTTACATGCTAAATCGTTTAGAAATATGAGATGAACAATCTCAAAATTGTGCAGGCTGAAAGCACTTCAGCCAACACAGAAGGTAAGTTTGAGAGGAGACTACTGTCACAACATTAGCCTGAAATGATTTAACATTCCCCAAATAAATGGGGCAGCTTTTTTGCTTTGCTAAAATGAACTCCTTCATGTGTCACTGCCTTGTCATGTCAAAGGGGCTTGCGTAGCTCAGTGAAGCTGTGAGCTATGTCATGCAGGGCCACCCAAGATGGACAGGTCATAGCAGAGAGCTCTGACAAAACATGATCCACTGGAGAAGCAAATGGGAACCCACTCCAGTATCTTTGTCATGAAAACCCCATGGACAGTTCCAAAAGGCAAAAGAATGATTGAGGGCAAAAGAAGAAGGGAACGGAAGAAAATGAGGTGGCTGGATGGACTCCCTGAAGCAGTTGGCATGAGCTTAAATGGACTCCGGTGGATGATAGAGGTCAGGACGGACTGGAGGAACATTGTCCATGGGGTCATGATGAGTCGAATATGACTTCGCAACTAACAACAACAAATTAGGATATCTTGCAGCCCAAACTGATTGGTTGAAAAAAAAAAAAACATTGTTTCACATTGGCCCAGTGTTCATATGTATACAGGAATAGACTTGCATAGACAACAAATGAGAAGACTCTGTCTCCTACTGCCATCTCCTGGAAACTAAAGTTAGATGAACTGATAAACCTTGCATGTGTCATCTCGTAAATCTGGTCAATTGCATCTTTCCACTGATTTGTGATTAAATCTTCCATTAGATATCTATTTAAATCATTCTGAACACACATTTCTTGAGGAATAGAATTCTTGAGTTGAGAACCTGCGTTCATACTGCAATGGTTCTATTTAATGCACAGCTAAATTCAGAAAAAAATATTTTTCTTCAAACCATTGTGAACAGAGACTCATGGAAAGAACCTTAAAGCATTAATAATAAAGCAAGAATATTGGACATGCTAACTTGCATTTACACAATTTTAATCAGATAATCTCCAAATGGTAAAAATGGGGGGTGGGTGAAGCATGCATCAGAATATAGGGGCCATAAATAGGAACAATTTAAATCAATATTAGGTTGCTTCCACTTCAAAATTGAGAATGGGGGGAAGGGCAAGTATTCCCTCACTGATGAGTAGTTAGAGGGTTTTTTTTTATTTTGAGGGAGTGGGGGCTTCTTCCTGAGAACTAAAAGACCTAGAATAGTGGAAAGAATCCCTTTGATTCCTGCCTGAAGTCCGAGTTTAAAGTCACTTGGCTTGTAGGGTTGTGAGTGGAAATACTGTATACTTTCATCTATAGCAAGTTGCAAGTCCTCTATCCTATGCAAATTTCTAGATAGTTGGCTCCTTTCCTGAAAGTTAAAAAAAAAAAAACAGTTTAATCAAGTTGGGGCTTTGTTCATACAGTTATTTCCTCTTTATTAAAAGTATTAAAAGATTAAAAGTAACAGGATGCCATTGTGAAAACATCAGCAATAGCAATCCTTGGAATATCCATCTTAGGTAGCACACCTTTTATCATGTTATTGATTAGCTGTGAAAACATCAGCAATAGTAATCCTTGGAATATCCATCTTAGGTAGCACATCTTTTATCATGTTATAGTATGTAGTAGGTACATGGTGTGTAGTATCTGACTTTATTTTTTACTCTTTACCTTCACTTACAGGCTGTCAGCCTTTAAGATTTTCTCCTTTTCTCCCTTTGCTTTGAATCTTTCGGCTGTCATAAGTAACAGGGGGGAGGAGGGGGAATATGGTTACGGGAAACAAAAAAACAGAACTGTATAAGTTGGGGGAGGAAGGTTCTTGCTTAGGCTTCTATCCTATGCTATGCACAGCTGCAACTCTTTATCAAAATATGTCAAGGTCAACAGACAGGCCTCATCACCACCTGAAGATGCCCACATGATGATATACACAACTTTTAATTGGATGAGCCAATTGAACTGTTGGGGGTGGGAACATTGCCATCACTTTGTATATGTGATTTATGCACCCATTTTCTCAGATTCAGAATTCTTTTGTTGCTACCACTTGATTTCCAGTAAAAAAATATATTTTCTCTAATTAATGGAATCTAAGTATTTCTTTCTTGGATTTTGAATGGAGCACCAGCTGACACAGGCAATTAACAAGATAGAGGTAAAAGCAAAGAGTTTTCATTTCTGAATAATGCTTAACTTTATTCAATATTCTCTTGGAACTATTTACAGGGTACACATCTGCAGGCATCCAGTTAAATGTTGCAACAGAGATGGAGAATTTGACAGCTAGACTCAAATATGGTCCCCTAAAACCTAGAATACAACTTCTGAAAAAATGTAATTTTCAAGATGGATAATCACATTACCAGTATTATAAGTAAAATTTCAATTTCGAACATTTTAACATTAGTTTTGTCCTAGACTAGAATTCTATTTTATTTTGGGAGGATTGTACCTCTAATACAATATTCAAAGGCCAAGTATGGGTCTTAGATAATAAAATATTACATTTTTAAGAAACCATTTTAAGTTAGTGTTTTAGTTCCTCAGAACAAGATTTTATGCTGGCATACCATATTAGTAGTCTCTTTAAAATATATTTGCTTATTTCCTGCTGCTACCTAAAAAAAAAAAAGTAATCTGCTTTCAAATTCATTGCATAGGTTTTATATTCATTTTCTGAAATACAAACTGTTTTTCAGGTATTATATCCCTTATTTAATTTTATTTCTCAATGCATATTCACTAGTGCACAGTTCTACCTGTGATTTCTAAGCTGAGAAATCTGTTTCACATAATTTGGCAAAATAAGAAAAAAGCTATAGATAATTTTGTCCTGTTTATGCATTAGGATTAAGAAGTATGAATAAATTGTTTTTTATAATACACACATTTCAAACATATTTTTCTCCCAAGCAATGTTTACCAAGTTTTTGCTTCAAACATCATTATCTAGGAGACTTTAATGCTTCATTAAAGGATTCATTTCATAATTCATCACATAACTGTGGTCAACTTACAATCTTTTGTCAGTGACTGTTCAAGATTAAGATAGTGCTGAAAAAAGGCACAAATGCCTACATTCAAAGTTACTGTTCTAGGAATGTTTAGTTGATGGTTTTAAACTATGAAAATCAATCTGAAATGTCTTTAAACTACTGCACTTATGAGACATGCCCAGTCTGGCCCTTTGCAAAGAAAAAGAACAAAAAAGCTAAACTCTTTGTTTTTAGAATCAAGGGTGTTCTGGGCAGCTTTGTGAGTGCTATATTCTCTGAAGAGCCCTGGGAAAACGTAGGCAAAAGGGACATTTTAAGATGTTGTAGCTGAACAGCTGCCTTTGGTCTCCTCCTCCTCCTCCTCCTCCTCAGTAAGAATATCTGGGTGAATGTTCCTAGACTTTGGGAGCTCCATGGGAGGTAGAGATGGCTACTTTACAGCCTCCTCTACAGAACTTCCAACAGGAAGCTACCTGGTATCTCATTGTGAAGATTTCCCAGGTGTTTAGCCCTTGGGGGGATGGCTGCTTCCTGCTTCATTTATTTATCTTTCCCTGCAATGAAAAAGACATATTGGCATCCATACATTCCATTACAATTCTGGAGAATCTCAATATTTAAAAAGCAAGAAAAAAAATCCAGGATGACTAACAAATGAGGATTGACCCTACCTCATGTCCACAAAGGCTATATTAACACTATGAACTTAGATGGATCAGCTCTCAATTCCCAGCTGCTCAGTGCAGGCAGTTCAGAAAAACTTTGTGTCCTGCCATCTACCCATGAAGAACTGGTGCCTGAAGTATGTGTGGATAGTCTCATGATTTATTCTTTCTCCAAGAACATTTGTCTGGCACAGATGTTTTTTTTTTTCTTTTTAAAAACTTTTTACAGTTTGTGTTAATTTTACCTGCATTATAAGATAAAGGTAGATAAGTTAACTCAACCTTGAATTGAGTTCTGCTTCAGATACCATGAAGTGTCCTCCCAGAATGTAACAAGGAAAACAGATTGTGAAGAGGATGTGTAGCATCCCAAACAATCCTGCGGATCCTGCTCAAGCATCGCTTATGTGCTATGTTCTGAATAAAAGAAAGTGAACTACCAATAATTTTTACTGCCATCCTCATCACTCTCTGAATTGCCTTCCTGTCTGAAGCAATAGTACTCCCAAACCAGATTGTAATACAATATGACAGGATACTCTCAATCGTCCCTTTATAGAAAGTAAGGTAAGAACTGGGGAAGGAAGATGTACTGTTCTCATGCAATGCAGAAAATGCAGGCCCTTCTATGCCCACTTCACCAGTGTCTGCTGTTGAGTGACCAAGCTAGACTATTCATATTTAAAAAGGGGGTAGGCCAAATGTTCCCATCTTTTGTATCTTAAAAAACAGAGGATACCTCCATTCCATTTCCTTCAATCTCTGCTTTTCTTTTAATCAACTTATACAATATCCACATTTTTTTCACATTTCACATTTCACATTTTTGGAAAACTCTGAAGCTTCAGAGTGTAAATGAGGGATGGAAAGTTCACTTTATCCCTTCTGTAGTCCTGTGTAAGTTAGAAGGACTTGGCAGAAATTGACTTAAATATTAAGAAGGAAAGTTGATGAGAACACAACATTTGTTATTTTTTAGGATCTGCAGTTCTACACTGCCTCATTTCATGGGTAGTTAAGTTTCTTTTAATAGAACTTCGAAGAACTGTCTTCTATATTCACTATTATACCCCTAAGCATGTCTATACCAGGATAAAAAATATAGCATTTCCACCTCTTCAGCAGTATCACTTACATGTAGTTTTTAACAGCTTCTTGTTTGCTCTTACATAAAACTGCTATTTTGATGGCTGGCTGGGAGATCTATTTCCCAATAATATTATTGTCCACAGCAACCCTCTAAAGAACAGTAAGATTAGAATAATAGGAATAAAAAATGTGTTGCAATTAATGTGCTGCAGCATTCTGACAAACAAAAGACTAACAGGGAATGTTATCCAACATTCCTGATTTCCCAGAAGGTTCTTTCTGCTAATACAGAGGTGTCAAACTCAAGGCTGTTGGCCCAGTTTTAGCCCATTGGGGTGCTTAAATCTGGCCCACTAGTGAAAAAGAAGCTCATAATTTTATTTTAAGGTTCCCTTTTGCCTTTCACTCAATGTTGCTCCAGCTGTTAAAAAGTTGGGAAAAGAAAATGGAAAATTAAGTTGATTTGGGTGCATTTGATTTCAAGGATGGGAAGACATCCTATGGCCATTTTATTAACCTAGGAAAGATTTTAGTTTTGGAAGGACAGGCTTTTGAAAAAGGAAAACCCAGCATAAATTTATAACCTGAAAGTGATTGTTTAGTTATAAATCATACAATCTAGAGAAAACATGCAATATTAAATGTGGTGAGTTCATGTTGACAAAGAAATAGAAGTTGAATTCAGAAGACTAGGAGTTTTAATCCTACCTTAGGCATGAAGCTAGCTGGGTTAACCTTACGTTCATCACTTTCTGCTAGTCCTAGTAAGGAGGCAGTGAGACCTAGTTTGGTCTAGCTTGGTGTAAAAGTTAAGTCACCAGGCTAGAAACTGTGAGACTGTGAGTTCCAGTTCTGACTTAAGCATAAACCTGATGGATGACCTTGGGCCAGTCATTCTTTTTCAGACCTGAGAAGAAGGCAATAGCCAATTAATTCCAAAAAGTTGCCAATTCCAGAAACTGCAGGGACTTGTCCAGGAAGTTCCCAGGAATCAAAAACTTACTCAAAAGCAAACACAGGAACAACATTGCAGTTTGTCAGATAGTATTACAGATGTGGTTTGCCATTGCCTTCTTTCATGAAACTTTTTCAGCTTTCTAGTCTAGTTTACTGCTCTGATATTTGCCAGAGTTCCTGTTCAAGTAATACCTACTCCATGGACATATGGACACTGAAAATGAAGCTGAGCTGGGTGTCCTGGAGTGAGGAGAAGTGCTGGAAGAGTAATACCTCCTTAAAAAACCTTGGTCAAGCTGGCCTGGCTGGTAGCACCTCATAAGGACTCCTTTCCAGGGTTATAGGAGTAGATGGTCAACAGTTTTGAAGGCAGAAGAGGGCTTTATGCCCCAATGGCAGACAAAACTGTAGAACCATCTTCTAGGAGAAGGGAAACTCTGATTTCAAACCTCCACTGCCTTGTGGCTATATCTATTATTGGAAAAGGCTTCAGGAGTCAACCTCAAGGTAAAATTCAAAGGCAGAGTCCCAGAAGCAGTTCGTGACTGTGTACAATCACGTTCTGGTAAGTCCTGAGATGCAGCTGGAACTAATCATATTGGCTCTGCCATTCCATTAGACTATTTCAATGATGAGGAGCTGCTGCCTGGGTAACAGTTTATCCTCCATATTAAATTACCCAGGCCTCATGCTCTGGAAAGGACACTCCAACTTTGCATATAGCATTGAAACAACATGAGAAATGGCCATTACCAGTTTCATAGCACGATACCACAGTCTCTTGAGACTGAAGGATGCCAATTCAATTCAATAACTACTCCAGGAAATTGTTAGCCTAGAGGTGCCATTTGCTGAGACAAGAATGTGCTATAAGATGTTCAGAGCTTTTAGAAAAACAGGAAAAAATGTAATTTATGATATCTGGAGCTATACTTATGAATAGAAACTAGTGGGTAATGAATAATGAGACATATATAGCTGTTTGAAGGACATTTCTATTGATGTGAGCCATAGCTTATATAGATCAACATCAATCTACCAGTACCATCATGTATAGTACACCAGTTGCCTTCAGCAGGTAATATTTTATGTCTACAAGTTCCTATAACAAAACAATTGGGAGAACATTTTTGGTCTAATACATTATATGTCTCCTTCACACACCATTTACATAATGAAAGAAACTGCCAGAAAGAGAGACAATTCATCCTAATGGGAACTAAATATGCCAAGGACTCAACCTATTCAAAAAAAGGGGGGGGATTATTTTTTTATGAGATGGAACAAGTTGAACACAGTAGGGGACATACTAAATGTATTTAATAGTTTCAATGACAATGAGTTCCAATTTTTTGGAACAAATGAATGATGGGCAGTATATTTGGCAGAGCAACAATGAAGAAAATAGGAAGAATTTTGTGAAAAATTAAGTGACTTATTGACTGGATGACAAAAATTACCATAGTATAATATTCCTGCACACATACCGGCACTAATTTGCGATCATGTTCAGAGGAGGTCACAACTTTCTTAAAAATATGTGCTATTACTATATGTACATATAATACACATTACTATATGCATCTAATAGTAATATTATCACAACAACTAATTTACCTCCCTGGGGTAATTTTTACAACAATTATTTAAAATGTGATGAGCTAAAGCAGGGATGTCAAACTCAATTCCACTGAGGGCCCCATCAGGGTTGTGTTTGACCTTGGGAAAGTAGGGGGTGTGGTCAGGGTGGGTGTGGCCAGCTTGATATCATTTGTGACAGGTGCATCTGTGTTGGCCTGAATGCTCTGTGCGTGAAAATGGGCTCCTGAGCTCCATTTTTGCCTGCAATAGCCTCTGGCAGAGGCCCGGCCTCTGGCAGAGGCACTAGATGTCCTGGAACTCCCGGCCTCTGGCAGAGGCACCATGGGCTGGTTGTTCAGTGTTTACAGGGTGACCCCATAGACCAGATCTAAGCACCCTGCAGGCTGTATCCGGTCCATGGGCCTTGAGTTTGATACAAGGTCTAATGAGCTAAACCATTATTGGTCAAAATCCACTGTACAGGAGAAAAAGATAGAAAGTGATGAATTTTATTTTGCCCACTTCTCTCTTTTACCTGATGTCAATTAGTTATTACTATTAGATGTTGTTTATTATTGTGTATTTGTAGAAATGAGGCTATGATCCCTTGTAGCTATATTTAACATTTCTTTTTACTGTGTTATTATTCCAAAACACAGTTTCATTTTAGTAAGCATCCAATTTAAAGTATTACCATTCTTGTTTCCCCTGCAGTTTCTACAAATAAGTCATAAAGATTTACATTTTTCCCCCAAAATGAAGGCAAATCAGCATATTAGGAGTTAGTGGCAACAATTTACCTAACAGCATAAAATAATTCCTTATATGGGGTAACATTTGAAATAGTTTCAACTCATATTTATTTATTTAATTAATTAATTTTATTTTATTTGGTTGGTCAATTGCTTACAAGATAATAGGTATAAGTAAAAACATAGTTATGAATACATGGATGCATATAAGAAAAATAAAAGAAACAATAGGACAGGGACGGGAGGCATGTTGGTGTGCTTATGCATGCCCCCTACAGACCTTTCAGAAAAGGGATGAGGTCAATAGTAGAAAGTCTAAGGTTAAAGTTTTTGGGGTTTGGGGAAGAAACCACAGAGTCAGGTAGAGTATTCCAGACATTAACCAATCTGTTGCTGAAGTTGTATTCCTGCAATCAAGTTTGGTGCAATTAACCTTGAGTTTGTATCTGTTGTTTGCTCTTGTGTTGTTATGGTTGAAACTGAAGTATTCATTGACAGGTAAGTCATTGCAATGTATGATTTTATATACTATACTTAGATTGGACCGAAGATGGCATAGTTCTCGGTTTTCTAAGGTCTAGAATTTCAAGTCTGGTGGCATAAGGTATTCTGCAATGAGTAGAGGAGAACTCTTCTTGTGAACTATTTCTGGACTTTCTCAACTGTGTTAATATCAGATATGTAATGTGGGTTCCAGACTGATGAGCTGTATTTGAGTATTGGTCCAGCAAATGTTTTGTATGCTCTAGTTAGTAGTGTAATATTACCAGAGAAAAAGCTACGCAAGATTAGGTTAACAACTCTTAATGCCTTTTTGGCTATGTAGTTATAGTGGGCTCTAGCATTTAGATTATTAGAGATGAGTACTCCAAGGTCCTTGACAGAGTTTGGATCATCAACAAGATCTTAACATTCAACCTGTATTTTATTTTCTGATTTTTTTTGCCAATATGTAAGACAGAGCATTTGTTTGTTGAGATTTGAAGTTGCCATTTGTTTGACCATTCTGATACACAGTCAAGGTCTTTTTGAAGGGTAGCAGTATTATCTGTGGTGTTGAATAGCTTTTAGTTTTAAGAGTAGTTCGTCATGTACCACTGAATCAAAGGCTTTACAGAAGTCTGTGTAGATTGCATCTATTGCTTTGCCCTGATCGAGTTGTGTAGTCCACATGTTTTTGCAGTATAAGAGTTGCAGATTGCAGGATAGTTTTTTTCTGAAACCAAATTGTTTATTAGAGAGTAGGTTGTTTTCAGATGTTTTCCTGAGAAGCTGATCAGTATTTTATGCATACATGAAGGGCAAAATGTATAATTTTGCAGCAAAAAATGTGATAACCAGGTGCATGTAGTAGATGTTTGAGTGCACTTGCACAGTATGAGCATTACAATGGCCCATATGGAAGTCCTGCCATTTTGTCATGAAGCATACACTGAAACATCAGTTACACCAATGTCTGAGTTGTAGATCTAGAACACATGCTTTGTTTTAGGTTTCATAGTTGAAGGACTTAATTCACATGAAGTGTGAATGAAATTTTAAACAATTGCTATCCTTTCAAATAAAAATCTCTGGAGTGTTTTAATGTAGTGAACTTTCTGTATAGGTGCTGATGAATCTTGTCTAAGCAATATTTACAGTACATTTGGACAGCAATGAACAAATGTTTCCAAGGATTGATAGTTAAAGATATATCAAAAAATCATATAGGGAGGGGGTGTTTTTATTAATGAATGCTAGCAAATATACTTTTATCTTTAAAAACCAGTGCTTTATAGGATGATTTTAAAGAGTAAAATCAAAACTTCATTATGATGCCTAACCACATTGTCACTGAGTTTATTACTTCAATACAGCATTACTAAAAAGGTAGTGCTATCCCATAGTGCTATAGCGCTATGTTAATTAATGTGATATTATTACAGCATCCCACTGGAAGCTTGAACTTCTAATTTTAGTAGTGTAATGATATTGAATGCTTTTTCTCAAAGGGCTGTTTGTTGAAAATTAGCCATTGTCAAATAGCACACTATGTGACCAACATGACTTTGGGGATAAAAAGGCATTATCTTTTAAGTTCCACATCTTGTTTCATTAATAAACTTCAAATGTAAGCAATATTATTTCACCATCACCACGACCCATTCTCCAAAGCTACTAAGAAATATCAATGTACATGCTTCGACCTATATGAAATACCTTATTCCCAGTGGTGGGATTCAATTTTTTTTTACTACTGGTTTTGCTGGGTGTGGCTTGCTTGCTGGGCATGGCAGGATATAGTAAAATCTCCATTTCCTTATTCCTGGGGGGAGGTTATTGTAAAATTCCATTCCCTCCTCACCCCACTAACCTGTTTTCCATTTTCTTGTGCAGAGCAACAAAATAAGAGCAAGCCAATCATCTGGGACTCAAGAGGGAGAGAATAGGTGGAGGTAGAGCCATTCAGAGGTGGTATTTTCTGGTTCTCTGTACTACTCAAAATTTCCACTACCGGTTCTCCTGAACTGGTCAGAACTTGCTGAATACCACTTTTGCTTATTCCCTTTTATCTATTTTAAATGAAATTGCCAAATTTGTGGGTGGGGGGGGGAGCTAATGCCACAGAGACAAGACAGAATCCCTAGGGGGTCCTGGGGTGACCTGTCAAAATCCTGACAGCTGGTGGGCCATCTGGAGCTAAATTGTCTTGGAGGGATGATCATCAAGGAGGGGACACTCTGTAGATCCCAGGAACACCGCAATATCCCTGGTAGAAAAGGAAAGTGATCATTGCGAACGGCAGCGTCAAGGCTGGGCAGCATCTGCTGGAAAGAAGAAATGGAAGAGTGTAATCAAACTGGGTGAGAAATTAAACTTTTTTAAATAACCAAGGAAGAGTCCCCTGGCAAGAACAGGGAAAAGGGAAAGCCAGAATTAAAGGTGGTGGTGGGTAAATATCCCCCCCTGCAAGAAAACGGCATGGAAAGCAGTTTCTGGCGCAAACAGAAAGAGGAAGCCATTAATTAACAATAAGTTGTGGTGGCACAGTGGTTAAAATGCAGTATTGCAAGTGGTTGCTCATTAATCATGATCTGACGTAATTTAACTTTCTGACTATCTGATAGAAGAAATGTGAAAAGTTCATTATTAGGCAATTATCTCAAACAAAAAAATATTCTGAGAAAATTATAATGCATGCTATAATTTATTCTTCTGGATTTTTGCCTAATTGTTTTCTGTGAACATCTGCTAAATGTAAAAGGTAAGCAGGTTTGGTGGGAGGGGAGGGATTTGAAAATACGTCAAATTAAGCAGTACTTTGCTTATTGTATTCTATAAACTCAACATATATATTTGGGTTGAGCATGAAATTATCAGTTTGCAGCTGCTGGTTCTTTGAAAGGTTCAGGGAGATCTTTATAGAATATATATTGTTCAAGCAACAGCTGGTGTTTATTACTTCCTGATTAAATCCTGATTATCAGAATGGAATAGAGACTACACTAAAGATGGTGAACAAAATTGGTCTTCCAATATTGTTGAAGAATCACAAGCCCTAATCAGCATAATCTGGGCAAGCATATCTAGGCTGTTCCTGATAACGAAGCTATACATGCTCAATTTGTTTACCTCAAGATCTAGATTACCAATTATGTTTTTGTTATCTTTTGTTTGTTTGTTGACATGGTATTTTAAAATTTTCCCTTTTTAATCCTACACATATACACACACATCAAATAGCATGCAAATTTTGCTCTGTTTCTGTTTACCTAGGACCATGTACAATTTTATGGATAGTAACAAGCACTGTCCATGCTCACGTGACAGAATCTTCCTTTCTTAATGACTCTATACATTTGTAATTGTCATGGGCTGATGATTATTAGTAAATCTTTACAGTAGTTCTCAACGTATGACTACAATTGAGCCTGTTGCTAAGTGACACAGCTGTTAAATGAATTTTACCCCATTTTTATGATATTTCTTGCCGAAGTTGTTAAGTGAATCACTGCAATTGTCAAGTTAGTAACCCAGTTGCTAAGTGAATCTGTTTTTCCTATTGACTTTGCTTGTCACAAAAGGTGGTCACATCACCTGTGATACATGGATTATCTACATTCCCCTGTGCATAAACATCACTGGACTCCATTCTTTTCCTTTTCTTTATCTCCCCCACTAAAGAAGAAAAAAAAATCATTCTTAGATTGGATTGGAACAATCTAGACTGGCTAAAATAGTATTTTTAATTCCTGGGAATTCAATCAAAAGTCTTTTTTTAATTGAATTTAATTGCCAGTTTATAAACTTTACCCCCCACCCCCTTGAATCACATCTTCTAGTTATATGTGCAGAAGTCATATTTCTTCATTTGGTCTATCAGGATGAAGAGAGAGACTTGCCTAGGCATAAAGATACACACTGTGTTTCACAGTTCTGCAGCAGTTATCTTTTATTTTTAGCAATTTTGTCCTTGTTAAGATAGCACCATTAATCATAGTGGGGATGACGATCAAGTTGTAAAAGTCTCTCTCTCCCCCTTTATTAGCAGCTCATCATGATATGCCAATTATTTTTTTTATCAAGCTGGTCCATATGGCTGTGTTTCTTGGTGACAAATACACTGTCATCCATTCCTGACATTTGTATTTACAATCCAGCAAATGTCAGATGAAGAGGATTTTCATGTATGTAACTGTAGAAATGGCACCACCCACATGTCAAAGTTTCAGCTTGCCTGGAGACCTGTATGAATAACTAGAGATAGGAATATTTTTCTCTGCAAAGCTACATATAAGCACAACTAGAAAAGAAGATACAAAATGTGTTCAACATCAAAGGACGGATCTATTCCATATGACTCTGTCCTCTGTCTTTAGATGTTTCCATCCCACTTATAGAATATTCCTGCCCAAAAGGAATTATAGGTCTCAAGCGGTTTAGGAAATAGCAACTTTTAATCTCTGATTAAAACAAATCAGAGAAAAAACCACCAAATCCAAAATAAAAGCCTCCCCCATCAGTGAAGAGATCCAGCAAAGAATCATCCCCAGAGAAAAATCATCCAGATGCCCTAAGCTCTATGGCCTCCCCAAGATACACAAAGTAGGAACAGCACTCAGACCCATAGTCAGCTCCATAGGCTCACCTTTACAGAATCTTGCCAAATTTCTCACCAAACAACTCCAGCCCTATACAGAATCCATCACCTCACACGTACAAAACTCTTTCCACTTCATGGAATAAAGAAACAAAACCTACAACCCAGAGACCTACCTGTGGGCTTCGATGTCATATCCCTCTTCACCAAAGTACCTATTAAAGAAGCCTGGACAGCCATCCAAAACATATATAACCTCCCCTAAGCACCTACCACTGTCTAAACAACACGTACTTTGTCCATAATGGACAAAGATACAAATAGGTAAAAGGAGCACCTATGGGATCACACCCTCACCTGTCATCACTAACCTATACATGGAACACTTTGAAACCAACAGTCTAGACAAATCCGAACACAAACTCAAACTCTGGCTTAGATATGTAGATGACACTTTTGAAATTTGGCCACAAGGGAAAGAAAAACTGGACAACTTCCTCATACACCTCAACAGTCTACACCCCAAAATACAATTCACCATGGAAACAGAAGCCAACAACCAACTTCCCTTCCTGGACATCCTGATTTACAAAAATCCCAATGGCTCCCTAGGACACACCATCCACCAGAAGAAAATACACACCAACTACTACTTAAACACACAATCCCATCACCACCCTGCACAGATCAACTCCATAGCCAAGACCCTCATCTCTAGAACCAAACTCCTAGCCAACAAAGACCACCTGAGAACAGAATTATACATCCTCACCAATGTATTAATTTCCAATGGATTTCAAAGAAGCACAATTAGCAACCTAATCTTGAGGGACACCCCTCCCCCCCAAACTGAGACACAGAACAGGACAATGGTATCACCCTCCTCCCCTACATCAAAGACACCACAGATAAAATCAGCAAATTTCTCCACAAACACAATATCAGGACAGCCTTCAGCACTGACCAAAAAATAGCCAACATCCTAAGAAACCCTAAAGACAAGATCCAGCTAGAAAACCAAGGAGTTTATGAAATACCATGCAACAGTTGCCCAGCCACATACATTGGACAAACCAACAGAAGAATAAATGCACGCATCGCAGAATACAAGAACGCAGTCAGAAAAGAAGAAAATATTTCCTCCCTTTTCCAGCACCTTAAAGCCACAGGACATGAAATTAATTTTGAGGGAACCAAATTAATCTCCAATACTGAACACTTCAACAAGAGAATAATCAGGGAAGCCATTGAAATAGAGAAACACCCCCATAACATGAAAAAATGGGATGATACCTCCCACCTACCAGACATCTGGAACCTAGCCCTTATCAACAAACGAGCTCCAGCCATGAAAACCAACACCAGACCCAAAACAAAACATGATGCCACCACCAATCTCCCTTACCATTCAAACCCAAACCCATCCCATAGATGAAAGGCAACCTCCATCCAGAAACCAGACCACGGTTGCATCACCAGCTGCCACACACCCCTGACCCCCAAACCAAGCAAGCTGATACATGCCATGAACACATATCCAGGCCTCAAACTCAGAGCCAAACCAAAGCCCGGAACATTGCATCACAGCCACCTGCTCAGGATATCACATCATGGAACTCAGGATATTACACTAAAAAACCTCAGGATGTTACAGCACAGCCAACGATCCAGGAGATTACAGCACAAGACCCAGGATGTCACAACAATAGAACTCAGAAGGTCATCACACAGCCCATGACCCAGAAGCCAAACAACAGGATCACAGCTCACCAGCTCAAATCCCCCAGCAACTAAGACTAACTTGAGCACAACCAAGCCCCCACCTGAACAGAACACCCCCCCAGCCAATCAGAACACAGCCAGACCCCCAACTAATGAGAACACCCCCCCACCCAATCAGAACACAGCTAACCCCCCACCCAATCAAGTCACACCCCCACTAGCAGTTAAAAGGAAGAAGCAGCTGCAAGCTCACATTACTCTGAGAAGCACAAAGCTGAAGACACAAGCCTGAAGATGATGAATGAGACTTCATCGAAATGTCGCCTAGATACTTCCAATTTTACGTGGGAAAAAAACCCAAATAACCAAAGATCCACATACAAATACCCACGAAAACCTCAGAAAACAAATATATCTATATCTATATATCTCTATCTCTATCTATCTATCTATCTATCTATCTATCTATCTATCTATCTATATATATATATAGTATTCAGCTTTGTTCGGGTATTTTCCCATGTCATTATAGTTGTGCTTTTAAAGTTGTAGAAACGTTTCGGCAGAATCTCATCTGCCATCACCATGAGATTCTGCCGAAATGTTGCTACAACTTTAAAAGCACAACCACAATGACGTGGGAAAATACCCAAACAAAGCTGAATGCCATACATGTAAGTACCCGCGAAAACTTAATATATATATATTTATACACACACACACACACACACACATATACATATACATATACATTATATATACATATATATGTCAGTCTAGCAGTTCAAAGGCATGCAAATGCAAGTAGATAAATAGGTACCACTTTGGTGGGAAAGTAATTCCGTGTGCCATATTAATCCCAGCCATATGACAGAAGAATCTTTGGACAACATTAGCTTCCCCAGCTAGGAAATTGAAATGAGCACCACCCCCTATCCAGGGGAAACCTTTACTTTTAAATTTTTTTCCATAGAACATGGCCTTACATAAATCAGTGTGCATTACCATCTTGAATAGCAAAGAGTTCCTTCCCAAAAAGTCACTAAGTCTTTAACAATATGCTCCTGAACTTGTGTCCCACTGTAGACAGATTGGCTATCAAATATTTTGTTAAGATGCTCTATTTGGTTTTCCTCTTTTATTCTTTTTTTGGAGGGTTCTCCTACTGCATAAATAGAAAAGCTTTATATAACTTTATTATTTTTGAAATATTGTTTTCTACTTAGCTATTTTTCTGGTTTGTTATTTTTATTGATTTTATTGTAGACATTCATTTTCAAGCTAAGGCAGTGAAAAAAAAAACCTTTTCAGACAAGAATGTTCTGCTTATGCCTTTTTCCCTTATATTAAACTAAAGGATGTTGCCTTGAGCAATAGGTTGATCTACTTATTTTTACTGACTGGCAGCTGCTGGAATTTCTTTTAAATGTACAGTCATGGGAAGAAAGTGAATCTTTCTATATGCAAGATATGTGACCTGCCAGCGAAAAAATAGCCTCTTTTAAAATAGCCCACTATTACTCAAGTACAGTTTGATTCCAAATAGCTGAGTTAATTTATGACTATGGATCGGAAATGGACACTTTTCTTGATATCAATGAGACTTTCTCATTTACATATACTATTTTAACTTTAATTTTTAAGATTCTGTTTTTTTCTTTTTTTTTTTTAAATGGAAGCTTGTATCTTTCAAAGCCAGACACCAGTTTTCAGCATGTTGATTTGAAACAATGCTTCTAAGTCCTGTAGGAAGTCTAGGGAATAAAAATGGTGCATTTAGTGCTTTGTATGGGGGGGAATGGAAAAGTGACCTGAAACGGTGGACATTTTCCTGGTCTACAGGTGTATGGCTGTTCTGTGACCTGTCATGCCCCCAAAGCAGGGGTGTCAAACTCATGATGGTGGTATCACGTGATATATCATGACTTTTTCCCCCCTTTGCTAAACTGGGCATGGGCGTGGCCAGCACATGACACATCCGGACCATGAGTTTGACAGCCCTGCCTTAAAGTAATACATTTCATTTTGTTAGAGCATGAACAACAGGGTCTCCATATTGGAAAGATTTTCACAAAGAATTGGCAAAGGACGAGCGCTCCATCTGGGAATGTTCCCATCACCTTGTAATCTTCTGCTGTTTGAAAACCTTAAAGATAAAGGTAAATGTCAATAAATGTCCTTGGAAAAGAGGTAGATTTAACCTTCAATCATTTAAATGCCATGCGGGTTTAAGATTATGAGAAGTCTAACATTAGTCTAGGTTGTAAAAGGACAAGTACACATGAATTCTCAAGCATATATAAATAACATCATGATCTTGTTTATTTTGGTAACGTTCTTCTGAGTGAGATGTCAGCATCACCATTATAACTATCATCATTTGTGCTTAATAGCATTTTTAATTTTTTTTATTGTTAATATATCTTCGGATATTGTGTTTTTGATGTTGTTTTCAGATATGTTATGGATAAAGCAAAAGTTGTTGTTTTTTCATCATACTGGTGTTATTATACTTGCTTTTTTTCTTTTTTTCAACTTATGGTGGACATTTTTATTTATTTCTATCTTGCCTTCACATTTTTACAAATAACTAAAGGTAGCAAGCATATCCAACATACCCTCTTCCTCCTATCTTCCTCAAAACAACCATCCTGTGAGGTTTTATAGCATATGGCAAATACATGGATTTATAGTAGCTCAAATGTCAATGTCCAGTCCACCCAGCCATTCAATGACAGGGCAGTCCACTTCACACTGAAAAAAATCAGACACTGGGCCGGTGCAAGCTCCCAATGGACACTGGACACAATATGATGGATAGGAGGAGCACCACAGTCACATTGAGGGGCAGAGACATAAGCCCACTCAAACAATGAGTCCTGCAAACACCATGCTGGGCACAGATCCTGCTCAGAGCTGACCAATGCTGTCAAGGAAGGCCAAAACCCAGCAGTTCCCATGCAAGGCCATCCACACAACCGCCTGTACCTTAGCGCAGATGTCAAAGCTGCCAGACGGCTGCCAAATGAGTACCAGTGAGGGCCCCCTGCAGTGGTGGAATTCAAATATTTTTACCACCAGTTCAATGGGTGTGGTTTGGTGGGCATGCTTTGCACATGTGCACACACTTTGCATGCATGCATGCACCAAATGCAGGTGCAGAGGCATTCTAACTCACCTCCTGCAAGCCTGCACGATCCTGGTCACGCAAAGCAGATGCACTTCAAATTCAGAGGATAAAGGTAACTATGGGAGCCCAGGTGGACAGGTGGGCCCAACAACAGAGCGGTGGAGAGAACCAGTTTAGTCTCTGCTGCTTATCGCTGCTACCAGCTCTGCAGAACTGGGCCAAACCGGTAGAATACCACCACTGGCCCCCTGGATCCAAGTCTGCCAACAGATAGATGAAAAAGGTCAGTGTGCGCAGGAAGAAGTGGACCCGTCACAATTCTGTTGTACTCCTTCACTAAAACTCCTTCCTTTACAGAGCCGGTGATGCAATGTGGTTCAAGACTGGAAACCAGACAGGTGTCATATATTTAGGGAGCCAGGAGTTCTACAAAGATGTCTGGCTGCCAACTGTTGTTAACTGCCAATTCTTCAATGTAGTCTGGCTGCCAATTGTTGCTAGTCATTTGGTTCAAACTTCGGTGCTATCCAGGGTACACCAAGAAGAGGCGAACTAGCATCACACCCCTGTGAGGTTAAGTTGGGCTGAGTGACTGATCCAAGGTCACCCAGCTGGCTTTCATAGAACTCACAGTCTAGAACTCATGGTCTCTAGCCAGGTTCTTTAACCACTAAACCAAATTGGCTCTCCACTGTTGTAAACTGCCAAAAATCAAAATGATTTGGTTGTGTACAAATTTAATTAATTAATTAATAATAAATATATTTCACTGTCTTGGATCCCAGTTAACCCTTCCTTAGTATCTCTATAATACATTCTTAACCCCACACAAAAGACATTTACTTTGCGGAAATTTGATAAAGGAAGGATGTAGTAACATTTCTTACCAAAATCCCTCTGAACAGGTTGATTCTGTTGTTCATGTTCCTCTAAATTGCTCCTGCTACCATCCCTGGTGTTTCAGTAGTTGCTCAGGCAGTATGGAAGTATGCTCTTGCCCTCTTAAATAATCAGTCCAGTATAATTTATATCAAAGTTTTGTGCATTTGTGCACAAATTTAGTGCCATAGCAATCTTTTGTGCCATAGCAATCACAGTCAGAAGAAAATCAGTTCACATTATACACTGGTTCGTAAAGTACAGCAAGCTCTCTTTGATTCATCATAGTCATTTTTTAAAAAAAATATTTTCAATTTTCTTCTTTGTCTATGTTTTAAGTGCTATTGCATTATTTTTACTGCTGTTTTGGTCATGTTAGTAAAGGAAAAAATAAAGTAAAATAAAGTGTAAATTATGTCTGTTGCTTTTCCTGGGTTAAATGAAAATAGAAGATAAAGCTACATTGTCTGATTTCTCACATAACATGATAACCTCCTACAACAATTTCATCAACATGTTGAATATATTAGAGATTACAAATGGTTTATATCAAGTTTTTCAATGTAGATATAACATTTCGATATCTACATATGGATAATGAAATATATTTTGCTCACTGTGGATGACCAGACAGTCTAATTGAATTCTCCTTTTGGGTTTAGAGTCAATAAAATTTTCTCTGTATTTTTAGTAAAGCTTTGAAGGTTAATTGCATTTGCATTTTTTACTTCATCCTATTTTATCATATCTTAACAATTACAGAAGAACTTGCTGTACTACCCCATGGTGCAGCTTCCAGATTCACTGAATGAAATCAGATTAGCACTCTTTTGGGTGCCAATAATAATAACGATGTTGATAATTAATGTGATTAGGTGATGTATTCAAGCACATTAATTCTACAAATTCACAAATACTAGCAGGTGAAATTTCACCTGCAGCATTATTAAAAGGTCTTTCTTCAACAACAACAAAAGTTACTGTAAACTGTATTATGTTATGGTTAATGATCTAAATCAACTTATTTGCTTTTATTAAAAAGCATAGCTTAAGGAAACTTGGAAATATTTACTACCACCAACTGACATTTTTTTTCTTTATACCCTGATATTTGCATGGGACAAGATTCACGCTACTTTAATATAAAAATTAGCAATTTAGTGTGAAAACATTGGTTGTATCCTCAGTATCACTTTGCCTAAATATTCAGAACACTGAAAACAGGATATTTTAACTATCTTGGAGAATGGCTGTATGATTTGAATGGCTGTATATAAACAACAGTTACTGGAATTGGGTATGTCTAGTTTGATAAAAGAAGGATTAGGGGATTATTATGATAGCAGTGTTCCAATATCTCAGGGGCTGCCACAAAGAAGAGGGAGTCAAGTTATTCTCCAAAGCACCTGAGGGTGGAACAAGAAGCAATGGGTGGGAACTAATTAAGGAGAGAAACAATTCAGAGCTCTTTTAAATAAGAGATTGTATAACCATTGTCTGAAATGGTATAGGGTTTCTTGCCTAAGCTGGGGTTTGGATTACAAGACCTCCAAAGTCTCTTCCAACTCAGTCTAGTCTAGTCTATTTGAACTAAGCCATCTGAAAGACTGAATGATTTCTTGACCATGCATCCATATTTTCATTTCACTATCTAAATCTTCAAGTGAGACATTGCTTCATGCTATTTTGAGTGTGTCTGGGTACATCTTGAAATATAATAAAATGGTTGAAATCAACCATATTTAAACTTGTCATGACACCAACTCTTTTTAATGTTTACCATTTTACCTGTTAGGCATGATGCATGTCAACAGGTAAATTAAGTTGGGCAGGGGGAGTTGAATTAAGTGATTTCATAGCTACCACCAAGGTCACTTTACTGCATCTAAAAGTATGCAAAAAAGTGTAAGAGTACACAGCTACAAGTAGTCCTTGCTTACCTACTGCTTTGTTTAGTGACAATTTGAATTTACTTTTTTAAACATAAGTCTTATTAATGATTATATTAAACAGATAAAATTAACATAAAAATCAGAATATCTTTTTCAACTTTTGATTGATCATCCAATCACATTTGTAAATCCAGTGAATCTATTTCAGTTGTCTTCAGAGGAATTTGTTCATCTTCAATAGTAGCTTCCAGGAAAAAGTTAAAAAGTTCAAGCATTTCATAAATCAAACATTTCCCTTAAAGTAGCCATCTTGTGTTCTAGTAATCAACCTTCAAGGTTTTGTTTTACAACTGATATGTAAACAAGACAACTTTCCCACAGAAGGCGCTCTTTCTAAGTAACTTCACAGTCTTTAAATCAGTTTCACAAACCATTAGTATTTATAAAGTTTTCTAAAAGTAACTCTGTTTGTGTATATTATAAAAAAATAACAAAAAAAGGTCTTACAAGGCTGCAAAGACATTTCTTCTTTTTAAGTGGGTTGAAGAGAAACCTACTCATCAATGGGTAAACTTGTTGGCTCAATATTTTTCAATCTTAGAAGAGCAATAAGAGAAATAGAATTCCAAAGTGATTTTAAAAAGTGAGGTTTGGTCAAACCTTGAGTTCATGAAAGGCTGTGTTTACAGCTTAACGTATGATGGAACCCATGGCTTCCAATTAATCACAAACAGCTGAAAAAAACAATAATTTCTGCTATTTGTTAACAAAAATCACCTGTCTTTTTGTTATTTATCAGGTGATTGCCCATCTGACATGGGAGCAATCTCCAGTTTTTTCTTTCTTCCAGAGATAATTTTGGCAGAGATTGCATGTCAATTTTGCTTGAAATGCACCCCCAGAAAAATCTGGACAATGATACTCCTTGCCTCATCTGAAGTCTTTTTTTGTGTTTGAAGTCATGATGATGTAAAAAAAAATCCACTTTGTGACCAACCCTTGCATGTACAAACTTTTCAGCATCTTGTGGTAATGTGATCACCATTCAGGCCCCTTGCAACCAGTTTATGACAAACAGGATTAATAGACAATGTGGAAGTAATACTGTAAGTCACTGACACATGAAGTTTTATTTAAAAACCATGGTGATACACTTAACAATCAAATTGGCAGTGAGAACATAAGCCTGTTGAAGTCATGTGATTTTCTATTTGATGTTTGCTGCATTTAGTGATAGAATTGTTGATCTGAAATATGGTTACTAAATGAGGACTTTCTGTATTGTGGTTGACATTCCTGTATGCTTGGCACAAAGCAATTCAGGATGAAACAGCTATGACAGGGGTGTCAAACTCACATCATCATAGCATTGTCACGTGACATATTGTGATTTTTCCCCCTTTGCTAAACCGGGCATGGTTGTGGCTAGCGTGTGATGCATCTGGCCCATGGACCACAAGTTTGACAGCCCTGAACTATGACATCTGACTTGAACCAAGCAATACTCATCTGGAAACAAAGCTAATTATATAACTACCATACTTTTATGGAAGAAAGCTTTTGCCATTCAGGACTTTAATTTCGAGTTTCTGATCTATATAAAGCAGAAAATGAGAACAGAAAACTTTTCAACCAATAATAATTCTAGCAAATGACGGTCCAATTAAAAACTGTTGAAAGAAAATTGCTTTTATTAGCTGTTAATTAAAGGAAACTACATGTTGAAACTTCCTTCCTTCTTTCCTTTTTCCCACCCTCCCTTCCTGGAAAAAAAAACCCAGGGTGACATATTTTTAATTGTATTGCCTTTTATATAGTATAAGGCAATCATACTCAGACCTTACTTAACTAACTTTTGACTGTATGAGTGGAGAAGTACTACTGAGTGGGAACAATTTCATTAAAAATGATGAAATAAGTTTCAAATAATCTCCTCCACTGATCTATTTGACAGTTTCATTTTATAATGAACATTTAAACATTGCTTCCCCAGGGGTGCCCATCTAAGAAATATTAGGATGATAAAAACTCTACCAGTGGAATTCAGTAGATATCTATTCCAGATGATCACATGCAGATTTAATATGTTAATACCAGTAATTCACTGGGTATTTTGGAAGCAAATAACAATAGCTCTTAAAAGAAAATGGAGCTCTGCTGGCATTTTGGATCCAATGTAGCTTCAGTCCCTTTGTATGCCAGGGAGACTTCAAGCTGACACATCTATGGAAGAGGCAGTCAAAATAACAAACACAGCCTCATGTTGATGCAACTCAAGATCTTTGATACAACTCAAGCTTTTTGCTCAAATGTCATGTTGACATATGTACATACATACATATATACAGCTTGTACAAAACTAATTTTGTTATGCCTCTGAATTCTAGATTGTTATGAATTCAAGATTGCCTTGAGTTCAAGTTATTCATTTTTCCCTCCTTCTCCACCAGCACTCCTGATTCTGCAAAAAAGTGCTATACACACAACACAAAGTTACATATACATGTACGTTATGTACTGTATCATAAAAGCACTGTAAGCAATTAAAATAGAAACATTAAAACAACAAATCTTAAAACTGAAAAGGTTAACTTTGACTTAGATAAAAGAGATCAGTACATGCTGGAATGGAGGTGGGATCTTATCTAATATACTAGTCATTTCCAAAATGGTACACTTCCATCTAGGTTACAAACCAGTTAGCAGAGGCAAGTTTTTAGTCCCTTATTGAAGGCCAGGACGGTGGGATGAATCTCACTTCTAGGGATGATATTCCAAAGGGGAGAAGCCACAGCAGAAAGGGTTTGTCAGCTGTCCCACTATGGTCAGTTAGAAAAGAAACCTGGTTGATGAAACTACAGTTTACTGAAGCCAAATGTAGCAAAGCCAGATCTGGTGTTTTAAGTTAACTTTTCCCCTTGCTTCCAGTTCCCCCCATGGTTATCTTTTACTGTCCAATAACATTCAAACAAATTGTTGTGGTAACAATCCCAGGCAGCATAGGCTGGATGGTACCATATTCCATGTACTGACCAGTTGCTCTCAGGGGACACCACAATGTATACTTCCCCCTTCTTCTATTCTGCACCCCCTCCTTATCCCAATGTGCAGGTCCTTCCCACCTGTTGTGCATGGCAGATCAGCATCTAGCAAAGCATGGCCTGGCACAGCAGTGTGGCAGTTCTGACAGGACTCTTCTCCTGGACCCTACCAGCCATAATCCCTTGGCTGATGGAATCTGCAGCATGATACTTCTGGTGGCATGAATGGGTAAGGCCAATCCCATTGGAGTGACATGATTCTTCAGATAGCCTAGACCCATGCCATAAGGATCTTTAAAGACAATAACCAACATCCTGAATTGAATCCAGAAGCAAATTGGTAACCAGTACAGCTCGCATCAGAGGTGTTAAATGGACCACTGTAGGAACCCTAAATCTGTTCCCACTTCTTTATTTGGTGCTAGCTGAAGTTTCCAAATTCTCTTCAAGTGTACTCCACATTGCAGAATCCTGGTGCAAGATGACCAGGACATGAGTGATTAAGTGCAGGGTCTCACAAAGTTCCTTTAATGGCTCCAGTGTCTAGTTCCAGAAGATTTGAACAAGGTCTTTGAGCTAGACCACACATAAGCAACTGACACTCATACTGTTATAACATATCATAGATCAAATTGTAGTCATGTTACTTTTATGTCAATCCCTGATCCTGAAGAACCAGCAATCACAGAGTCCTCTCAGTTAAGAATTTGGGGTATCAGATTCCTTGGCTTTATGCAGAGATGGCTTTATAATTTTTGGTCTTGGTGGAAGATTCTGATCTCATGAAAAGTCCTGTTTCTTTCAATATCCAGCAGCCAAGAAGGACTAAGAACGTAATGGCTATGCTTTCTGGAGATTATGAAGGAACAGAGAATTTACTCACATGAAAGGGCTATTAATTCCATGAATTACTGATTGCCCACCCTATCTATGAACTGCCCTGTATGGTGCACTGTTGTATTCTTTCTTAAAAAAAAAAAAACATCTCTGCCATGATTAACTCAAGTCTCTTAAACACACTAGTGAATCATCTGGCACAATTGTCACAGATGATCCATAACAATTATTACACAGAGTCTGATCACTCATAAGTGGATTGCTAAGTTAGAACAGAACATTTCTAATTTAAGAATGGCTCCTTTGGGAAAAAATGTGCCAGGGTGAAATCCACAGGATTAATTCAAGGAATGTAAAAGGTTAAAAAAATATTGATACCCTGATATGCTGAAGCAGTGGGAGAGTTTCAAACACTCCATACACTGCATGCTATGTAAAATCATGACGGTCCTAATTAGAGAGTGGAGATTCCTATTAAGAAAAAGAATTTTGATGGTTGACAGCCATCAACAAAGTCAAAAGAGACCACCTCATTATTCTAAATGATGCACTTTATAGTTAGCTCTCTTTAATGAGCTATACTGAGAGATATAATTCTCCCCATGCAACACTTCCCCAGTAAAATAAAATGTTGAGAATGGAAAAGTAAGTTAGAAAAAGGAATATCAGACCAAATAACTTTTTATGCATCTTTATATGTCTACAGAGAAAAAAAGCTAAAAAAAAAATCAGTCTTTTGCCATTAAGATGAGCAGTGAGTTCTGAGTCATAGGAGGAAATTCTTTTTCCAGATGGATAACTGTGCAAATCTAATGCCAAAAGCACACAGAAATATATACAAAGACCCCATGTTCCTCAAATAGGGCACACAACTGCTTGCAAATAATTTTGATCTGAGGAAGATCCAATTTTTCATGACAAAGTGCTGCTATAAAATCATATCCTGGCAATTCTTCTAATCTTACTGATCCAGGCAACCTTTGCTAACTTGTACTCTTGCAGTAGCTACAGAGATCTTTAGGGTTTTCATGGTTAGTCATGCAGGACTGAGGCAAGGGTATTTTTTTTAGAACATAGCATTTTATTTCCTGTTCTTCTAGGCGAAGGTATTGCCTTTTCAAATCAGTATTTTGTTTTCTAAAAATAGTAGAAGTTATATTATCCAGAATAGTATTTCACTTTCAATGCCCTTAAAAAGTTTAGAGAAAGGAGATTAAGAATTCCCCTTGACTCTGTTCCCCAAAAACCCTACTATAGAGAAGATATCAAGTTCATTTTCTTTTTTTTCCCCTAGAAATTTCAAAATGTAAGTGTTGTTCTTATTGTGACAAATGTAATTGTTGCCAGAGTAGAAACCCAAATAAAAATATTGTGTAACTACAATGAATTCTTCACATTCTACAGAAGGAAGTCATCCAGAAAAGCATATAGCCTATAATTATTTCTGTTTATAACATCTTAGTGTCCGTGGTGTGTCCATGATTTAAAGGGCATAGTAAAATATAGAAAGTCCAAGGAATTTAAAATATTCTGAAATACTGATGAGTACCTCTTCAAATCAATACAATTCAATATCAGAGAAATGAAAAATGAACTGGCTCATTTCCAGATGACCAGAAGTTTCATTTCCCAACTGTTTCACCCAAAATGCTTTCCTAATGTCTTGACAGTTTGCAGATCTGTCCTTTCTTGTACTTCAGCAATAAAACTCAGCTAAAACAAGAAGTGACATTGCCCAAAGTTAATGAGTTAAAACAACAACAACAACAACAACACAGACACACAAAACAAAGCATACAACCAACTGCCAGTTTTCTTCCAAGAAGATTAGGGTCTCTTCAGCAGACAATAAGATGATATAAAAGCACCAAGCTGCTTTGTTTCCCCAATTTCAGAAAGAGCAACTGCCTTGAAATGTAAATTCCCTACCCACAGCAACAATGGGATATATCAAGATTTTCTGCAATTGAAAGCCTGTAGTGACATCTGTGTCTTATAATCCTCCTACTTTTCAGGACTTTTTTTTTATACTGCCACATAATTTGCTGTTTGTGATGAACAACAATTTCAATAAACTAGTAAGAAATTAGATTTTACTCATTACTTGTATATTGTTCATGCTTAAGACAAGATTACTCTCATGGTGGTAAACACTGCTTCAGTCCCCATGTCTTGTTTCTGTTTGATTGATTCCATTAGGGTTTAAAAGTAAGGCAGAATATGTGCTGGGAGGCAATAGTAGCAATAAATAAAGAAATGAAGATTTTATGCATCACCCCAATGCATAATATATTAAATAAACCAAAATTGTATGGATGGCTCTCTCAGCAGGTATTCAGCGACAACAATGGACTTCACCATCATTAGAAGTGTAGATCCAGTGGGTGCACATAAATATCAGTGGGAAATGTAAGACAAAGGTAACAACCTCATGGCTTAAATTATATAAATCCTTATGAAGGCAAAATATATTTAAGATTATGGAACTTATAAACAGCTTCAGAGTAAACTATGTAAATAAATAATCTAATTTGAATTAATAAGGTGAAATATAACATTTAGATTGGATTTCCATATATGGATGAATAAAATTTTTGATGGGCTACTTGAAAAATCTAGTATGTGGATTTTGGTATCAATGGAACCAATCCTCATTTCCTTTTCAAAGGTCTAGACTCAGTTATCATTTTCTAAAAAACTTTTGTGTGTATGTGTGTGTGTGTGTGTGTGTGTGTGTGTGTATGTATGGTATTCAGCTTTGTTCGGGTATTTTCCCATGTCATTATAGTTCTGCTTTTAAAGTTGTAGCAACGTTTCGGCAGAATCTCATCTGCCATCATCAGGCTTCTGTATTGTGTTCGTCATCAGGCTTCTATATGCATTCGAGATAGATATATAGACACACATACACAAACATACATTCATACACATATATATTTGTATAATTGATGATTTCTATAGCTATTTCATGGTAAGAAAAATAGCTCTGTGATACTTCAGTATATCACTGGTATATTACTCTCAAATCTTATGTACCTAAGAAACATGTTTCCAATAAAACATTGGGGTTGTTTTTTTTTGGGGGGGGGGGG
>NW_020769323.1:17944330-17973057 GCF_900518735.1 Pseudonaja textilis
TTCGATGAAGTCTCATTCATCATCTTCAGGCTTCTGTCTTCGGCTCTGTGCTTCTCAGAGTGATTCTCTATATATATACACACACGCACACACACACACACACACACACGCATACAATATATATATATGGTTTTAAAATGCACATTTAGTTTGAGAGAGGGACTGAAGGATTCCATAAGCTTGTCTGAGAACATTTCCTAAATAACTGAATGTTTATTTCAGTGTAGACTTGTTAAAAATCTTTTACTATGAAAAATCAAGTGTAAAAAGCTCAACTGCTCATCATGTCAATGACAGCCCATATTGAGATGTAGAATAAATTATTACTGTATTCAATACTTAATTTATTGGCATACTCAAGCTGGGATTTTATGGCTTTGAAAAACTTATAACATTTGATTTGAAAGTTCTTATATTTCTGTCTCTGCTGTAAAACAGAGAAGGGACTTGCTTGGATACAGAATAGACACTTTGAAAACAAGGTTTTCCGAGAAGTACACTATGTACAGTAATATGGCAAGGACAAACTATGTCCCTTCATCAAAGGCTGAACTTTAGTGGGCAGCATCCCTTAGTTTTAGGCCTCCTTGCTGTATGTTCATGTATACATGAACTATATGTTGAGTGGACAAGGAGACACGGCTGTTAAGCAACCAAAATGAACAAGGATGAGAATGAGGGTGGTTTGCTTTCATGTCCTGCCATTTTCTCTCAGAGCTCATAGCAGCATTTACTGGTATGTCGCCTGATTTTATTCCACAACTATCTAGTAAAATAGGTTGGATTGAGAGATAGAGTTGTCCCAAGTTATCCAGTGAATTCTACAATCAAGAGTGGCTTTAGACCTGGATTGCTTCAGTCTAAGTCCAATGCCTTTTTATGTTGACTTGCTATCAGAAATGCTAGATTCTGTGCCATGAATTTTACTCTCTTGCTTAAAGGGGTTCTCTCTGACTTTGAAATCTTTTTTGAATAGGGAGGGAATGCTTAACATTTTAAAAGGGCATTAAAAGTGGAATTTAAGAGATGTGGTGGCACAGTGGTTAGAATGCAGTATTGCAGGCTACTACTGCTAGCTGCCTGGAATTTGGCAGGGTTGGGGTTGATTCAGCTTCCATCCTAAAAATAAAATGAGGACCAGATTGTTGGGGCAATATGCTGACTTTGTAAAACTGCTTATAGAAGGCTGTAAAGCACTGTGAAGTGGTATATAAGTCTAAATGCTATTGCTATTAAGGATTGATTCCTGTTGTGCTGAAAAATGGATGGGATTAACACATCTTTTTATCCCTTTTCCCCCCTGAGAACAATAATGATACCAGAAAAGGTGGTGTGACTCACTTGACAAACTTGTTTTCTTCACTTTAGAATTGTTAAGCAGCTTTGAGGGTTATGTAGCATGGATACATACAGCCAAGCAGCAATGTAGAACTACTTTGAAGCACTGTCCTGTTTTATTAGTTTAAACATGTGTTAAATTTACCAATTTTCTCTCCCTCCCTCCAGGTTCTTGCAAAAATGATATTGTCATGAAAGATTAATTTACATTTAAGCAAGCCCAATGGAATTTTAATTCAATTACTGGAGTGCTTGGAATTTTGGTTTAGTTTAGTTTAGGTTTCTTACTAATGAGTTTTACAGCTAGGTGTATAGCTTAAAACAAAGTGTATTGTAAAGAGATGTGATAGTCAGAGGTTGTTGAACTATAACTCAGGGGTGGGATCCGACTGGTGTAACCACCAGTTCAGGGATTTCACATTTTCTGGATTTCTTTTAAATCTCTTCAAAGTTAGTGAGAATAACTCAATTGTATTTGCAAGTTAAAAAAAAAAAATCATCCAATGAAATTATTTGATTCAAGACAATCCTTTTGAAGTTTTCACTGTAGCCCTAATGACAGTCCACCAGGTTTACCTAAAATGTGAGTCATAAAACTAGCTCTTTTCAGTATCCAAGTTCATTCTTCTGTCCTTCCTGTTCTTGGAAAAAAACCAAAACAAAATAAAAGAGAGCAGGGGAAGGCAAGAAAGAGAGTTTGTGTTTTATTAATCACTGGAAGATCATAATAAATGTCTAATGAGCTACATTCAAAAGTCATAAAATGTATAGCATTGTTCTCTAATCTGGTATCTTTGGGTCACTTTTTATCTGCTCTGGAGGCAAAATACCAGACTCTCTCATTTTCTTTCAATTCATATTTTATGCAGCCCTTTCTAGTTTAATATAAAATAGCAATAACCATTTCCAGAAATTTATCATATTTATGAGACTTTTTAATATATTCACTAAATTTTTCACTGTTCATTAAGTGCCTAGTTGTTGCTCTTTTTAAACCATATTTATAAAGTGTATCTATATTTTAAAAAGTTGATCAATATTTCATTCAAATAATGCATTTTTATAGGTGTTCAACGCCAGTCTCAAAACTATGAATACCATCAAATCTGTTGTCTGACATATGGCATATGCTTTTATCATATTTTTGAGAGGTCAAATGACAGTTGTACAGCAAAATAATGAGGATATAATACAGTATATATAACACAAAGTTTTCAGGTGCATTCTGATTCCAAAATACAATTCATGTTAGATCTCTTAATTACTTTTTTAAAGATAAATGTTTTATTACATAAATTTCTATGCAAAAATGCCAATATAATAAAAAGGGCATTTAAATGAATAAGAGAATACTATTTTACACTCCCATTTTATTGCTCTAAGGGCTTCAAGCTTTAAAGATTATTGGGTCAACGAACTTCAAGATTATTTTTTCTGTTTTATCATCAAAGCTTTGTCCTAATTTGACTTTTTTTTTTTTTAAAAAAAGGCAGCAATTATTTCCACTTGGAGAATCCCCATCCTCTTTGCAGAAAGGGAACAAGTAATAAAGAAAGTATCATTTTTCAATGTGGTGGCCTAGATTTCTTGGAAGAAACTGATTGATGGACAAGAATAAGTCTTTCTGGTTGAAGTAGTAACTGGCAGCTCAAGTTAAAGAAAAATAAATCGTCTGAAATCTCAAAATATTTCCATGGTGGTTTTTTTTTTTTAATGTTGATCGTTGCATTCCTGTGATCTCATGAGTTGTGTTCCAGAATGCCAAAGTTTCACAAGTTCTAATGCAAGATCTCATATATCTAATCAGACATTTCACCCAGGGACACCTAAAACTCACAAGATCTTTAAAAAGATCACAGGATCTTGTCAGATTTGTGGTTCTTGTGAGCATGTACTCTATTTAATTATTAATTTCATTTCAGAGAAAAATATAGACATTATTTTTCAATAGGTGAGCTAGGGCATAGAGGTGAAGGCAGGGGTGGGATGCTGCCAATATAACAACCAATTCGGTTATCATGCGCTGCGCGTGCGTGAACAGCAATGCAAAAAATCCTTACCTGCTATTTACTTTGGGGGAGTAACACAGCTGAGGAGCAGCAATCTGCTCTTCTGCGCTGATCAGCTGGGACAATAAAAGTTAGTACAGTGTAGGGGCAGGCGGGCAGGCCCATACGATCATCGGAGCGAACCGGTTCACTCCCAGCTGATCTTAGGAGTTAGGGGTTCACCTGAATCGGTCCAAACCGGCAGAATCCTACCCCTGGATGGAGGGTTATCAAATGCTTTTTCAAAGGGACACTTTGTTTGAATACTTACATATCTTGAAGTCTTTGCTAAATTCAAAGAAAGGAGACAAAATCGGCTGATCTCTAGGAAGCAAAAATATCTGAAGGTTCAAGAGCAAAACTGTAATTCTTAAATATAAAGGAAGTTTGATTTCTAACTTTCTTACACTTAAGTGTGAGAGTTTGAGTACTCTACAGTTTCTTGATGTGGTTTGCTATGGTCTGAGGTTCTTTTGTTCTGAGATCCTTACACATCTAAAGTGGCTGAAGGAGCATTTTATTGTTGCTTTAAGAACAATAACATTGCAGCATAGTTTTGTGATCCAATGAATTGTATTTGTAATAAAAATAGTTTTTTTTAAAAAACCCTATGTCATCTCTGACTTGCGATTTGGTTTCTTTTCCTAAGTATAAGGTTGGAATAAACCTGATCACAATTACTATGTGATATTTATTGATTGGTTTTTAAATGCAATGTAAAATGAGGAGAGAAATGTGAAAAGAATGAAAGAAAAGGAAAAAACAACATATGTTACAGTCATTCAACCCTATTTTAAAACAGATCATTAAACCTTGACCACATAAAATATTATTGATCAATGTTTCCATTACATCAATTGACAGCCATTAAAAAAAAGCAAACACAAAAAAAGCAAACACAAAACACCAAAGCATTATTATAAATTTGGAATTGGATTGTCTTTTCAATGCTCAAAACCATTCTTTTGTTGCAGCTTGATAAATCCATCATTTTTCTTGTAAATTATCACATTATAGTATGTAATTCAATAATATTACATTGCTAAGCACTATTATTTTATAATATGATATTAATTCAATAGTGGTTTGTTAACCAGTATGAGGCAATAGCAGGCAAACTTTTATATTGATTCTACTTCCAACATAAATATTCTTTAGATATTTCCTAGGATGGTCAGTAAATGTAAAAATAAATAAATAAAATGTTGAAATAGTTTCCTTTCTAATAGGAAACATGTTTAATATTTTAAGACCTTAATTGTTGCTATCTATTTCAAAATAAAAAATATAATTATTAGGTATAATTATCTAAATCATATGGAGGACTGGTTTTTAGTTTAGAATCCTTAATATATCTGAATAAACTTGTGATTCTAAAGGAAAGTTTTAACTGAATTTATTCTCATTTTATAATTTTAGGTAATCTAATTTTTTCTTGCTATGATTAAAGGATATAAAAATCTGGCTAATTCAAAATATTAATATCTTTACTTGTGCATGTTGTTTTAAAAAAAGCTGAGATTTTCTGAGATATAAATTTGCCATGTGAGTAAATATGAAGATCTTAATTTTGTGCCAATCTCTTAAAATGTGATTTGCAATCTTTAACAAAAAAATACAAAGTTAAGGCTCAAATTGGAGCCAGATACCTGTTGTGATGTCACAATAACTTTCTAACTATGCCTATAGCATTTTTTAAAAAATATTCTGATGTTATATTGGGGGGGAAATGAAGCCAGAATGCCTCTCTGGGGATTGAACTGAAACTCAGGAAAGCTAAAACTCTATAATTGTATATTTTATTTATTTATATTTTATCAATTTATTTAAAATATATTAAATATATTGGCATGGAAATACTTCTAAGTAACCGTATCTGCTTTGAAGTTATAGCTATTTTTTATAAAATAGCTACATAACTTCAATGTGATTTTTAACCCCCAGTGTTGCCAAGTGGTAGAACCCAATCAGAACTGTAGTCATGGGGGCAATGTAATTAATCCACTTCTTTCTACTCATTCCATAATAGCCTGAGACATGCGGTCTGAATTTATAGCATCTCCCAGGTTAATAGATACTGTCATTTTCTTCTGGCAAATAATGAATGAGATTTGCTAAAGTGAAGTATATTTTATGGGTATAAAATATGCAAGAAGGAAGGCGTAGTATATCTTTGGTTAGAGGGAAGACAGAACATACAAAGCAGCCTCTGATATGTACTGCTAGGAAGAAAAACAAGGTCAGTTTTTATCATATAGTGAAAGAGTTGTCAAACTTGCATATAATTTTAAAATATGATCTCAAAATACTGGAAAATGCTAAAAACATCCCTGAGTCTTTTCAGCTACAGGGAAATGTGATTAGAACTCAGAAGATAGATCAGGCACAAACGTGGTCTTCTAATCTTCTGAAGTATGTAAGTGAAACATTTGAAGCAGCAGCTAATGGAACAAATGAAAATTCTGGCACCTGTTCCTGGTTGAATCATTAATTAACCTCTTTAAAGAGCTCTGTTATCATAGACTAATGTGACATATTCTTTAGGTTTAAACTTCTCTTTAAAACTTGCATATATGTAGCCCTTGAGGCTAACATCTGCAAAGTGGTTTTACCAGCTTTTAGCTCAACTCCAATATGTAGGCATCTAATACACTAACAAGAAATTATTCATATGGACAATTGTCTTATGATTAACCTGCATTTTAATTAACAGGTGGAAAAGAGGCTACTCAGAAAAGTTGACTCTTCCTATTTACTCTTGCAAATTGTAAGATAAACTTCTTCTCTAATCTCAATTAGATAATTATTTCCCTTTTTCTGTTATAGCAGGTTCCCAATACCTGGTAAACCCTTAATCCTCATTAATCTTTACTTCATAATACCTAAACTAATCAACCCACATATGGTGGGAGAAAGAAGTTGAAGAGATATAAAAAAAATCCCTAATGAATGCAACCGCTCTACGAGTCAAATTCTGGAGACTGTCTCTGCTACTTGGACTTGCCATAGCAAATTGCGGAAGGACCCCTAGGGTCTATATATCTTCTAGTAAGTGTTGACTTTAATGATGACCTGGACAATTCCATGCACTTTTCTTGACAAGATTTTGGAACCAATTTTCCATTTCTTTCTTAAGGTTAAGAGAAAATTACTGGTCAAGTTTACCCTGCTGGCATTATGTCTAACGTGGGACTAGAATTATTCATGGTTGTCTAGCTTGATTCCTTAACACAGTGTTTCTCAACTTTGGCAATTTTAAGATTTATTGGCTTTAGCTCCCAGAATTTTCCAGCCAGAATGCAAGTATTTGACAGGAATAATTTTAATAAACATGATCTTGTTTTATTTCACCCTGGCACCTCCTTTAATGCCCTACTTTGGTATCTTCCCTGAAATTTCTAAATTAGTTGGCAATACAAGAGTTTCAGGGAGGGAAAAACATCTCATAAGTGAATTTCAAATCTGTCTCTTGTTACCCTACTCACTATAATACCAAATGTAGGAGAAATGTTGCAATAAATTTCAAGCAAACATTTTAAAGCCTGTTTTTTTTTCTTCCTACAGTTTTTTTTCCCCTGAAAGTGCAAGGTTTGCTTTTTTCAGATCAAAAATGTTGATTCACTAGTTGCAAAAGAGATTGACCAACCAGTTTGTCACTCAAACCTGTCAGTGAAGGTGAAGAGAGACTGATAGGTTTAAGGTATCCCACTGGTTTTAATGCCTAAGGCAGGACTAGAATTCACTATCACCTTGTTTCTGGCCTGGTACCTTGACCACTAAGCCAAATTTGGGAAACATTATATAATTAATATTTAGCAAAAACAGCAGGTTAATTTGTACGTTGTCTCTGCCAATCTTAAGGTGAAGGTGTGGCTAGCAAAGGCACCTGTCTAGAAGATAATTTATGTTGAATTAAAAAGTACCCAATGGATGTTAATTCACAAGCCACAATGTACTGTATTCCTGCGGCAACAAATCAGTTAGGGTTCTTCAACAAATCAGTTAAACAAATGTGACTTATTGTGATAGGTGCTGTTCTTGGAACATTACACAGTGGGTTCCTTATAAAAATTACACAAATGACAAAGTACTGTCCATCTCCAGTATTTTAACTTAGTATGTATATTCATGTTTAGGAAAAATGCATAAGGCATCGATTAGTTTTGTTTCTTAATATGTCAACATAATCTTGGCCATCGATGCTGTTTTTGGTTTTGAACAGGTAACTTAGTATCCTCAAACATTCATAGAGGTACAGCCTTTGTGGGGGAAACCCCCTTCTTTATTCACCTTTGTTCTTGTATTGCTTGCATTATTATTTTTAATTCTTGAATTGGAGGTGTAAATCTGGTTGGTTCCTTTCACAATGCAGAATGATTTAAAGCCTTGAACATCCCCAATGAAGAAAAGGGAAAAAATATTGATTTTAGTTTAAATCCCACACCACAGAAGTCTAATGAGTGAATCTGTGAAGAAAGGATACTAAGAGATTGTAGGCAGTGATTCATTCAAACATAACATAACATAAGTTGTTTAATCAAGTAGATGAGTTCATACATCATAATAAAGTATAATTTATGGTTTATAAGCCACAATGGCCAGGTCCAATAGCATCCACAGCTGTCTCAGTTATGAAAAATGATGGAGGACATTGAGATAAAGCAAATCCCTTTTTATCCACTCAGGTTTAAAGGCTTTTTTTTCTATTTGGCTGCTGTCCTCGGTAATTGACCCTTGAATTGTATCTGGATTCTGATCCCTTTAACTTAAAAAAAGGAAGTTAAATGGTTCTCTTTACTGGATTGGAAGAACTGTCTACAATTCAATACAGATTTATATTATGGCCAGGCTGAAATTAAGAAATGTCTTATAATGATATACTGCTGTTTTGCTGATATTGGATTAAATCGAGATCGATTTTATTGCTTTGCCCTTTATTACCCTTAGGTATGAATATATTGTAAAAATACATATATAACTATTCTTACTACTTCTATACTTAAATCATGACTTTGATCCAATGACACAATTCATATGGTTTGCACTATGACATAATGTTATACATCACTCTTGTTTCTCAATCTATGGCTGGGTCTACATGATATGGAAAACTAAAGCCAAACAAATCACTTTACACTTAGTGTGATTCAAAGAATTTTCTCTCTTTTTTTAAATGGTTATACTTTGAAGTGCATAGTCCAGTTTGCACATATTTCCTATCTTTTAACAGTGGTAGATTAAGATCACCACTTGTGATCAGAGATGCCTCAGATCTTGTTAAAAGAGAGACCTGGAACCTCAGGCTTCCCATCTCAGGCTGCCCATTTTATCTATTGTATATAGATAAAAGCCAAGTGACACTCATTCATCATGAAATCTTCAGAACTGTAAAGCCTACAAGCTTGAAATTTGGCACATATGTTCCTCTTGGTTTCTAAGTGATCACTAAGAAAGGATTTTCTGAAATGACCAGCAGATAATTAGTATTTCTTATACAGTAGTTAACATGCTCTGATGCTAAGGAGTTCTACTCTCCCTCCCCACCTGAAAAGAACTCTGTTCCAACTGCCAGTTGCCTCACATTCTGTTACCTCAGTTCAAACTGGGAAATGTTCCAGCCTTCACTCAGGAGTGGCCTGGGGCTCCTTAAAATACTAATTGTTAGTACCTCACCAAAATGTCTATGCCTTCCACCTATGGAACTGTTTCTGGACTCAGGGTAGTGGCAGTGATATTCCCTTATGTGTTTCAATCACCAACTATCACTGAGCCAATTTCTCCTGCATAGCCCAGTCACAAAGTTTCATCATGAAGCATGGGTATCCAGCTTCTCATAATATATCCACTCAGCCATTGTTTCTCATTTGTAAAGTCTTTTATAAGCATATAAAGTAAAATTTTAAAAATGTCCATTCACATAAATAATTGCTAGAAGATAAACAATAATCATACACACAGAGAGAAATGTTTTTTTAAAGCCTTTTTCAGCTTCATTTCTGTAAGTTTCCTTGCAGCTGCATGGAAAATCATTTTCTTAATTAATGCATTTGGTTTAGTTTTTCAAGTAGTAATAGTTCTTCTCTTCTTTTTTCTTCTTCCTTTATTAGAATATAGCACTTTTTTCAGAAGAAAACCTTACCTTTGTGGGAAAACAATCTGGCAAGTTTTATTATTGCAGTCAATAATAAAAGTTAAATTTTTTAGATTGCTTCAACTAGCTGCTAAAAATTCTGATCTCATGGAATAAATGTTGTATGAATCATAGGGTTAATTGAATTCTTGTTTTAGAATTCACACACTATGAATAAGTGCTGTATAAGTACAATTGCTAAGTTCTTTAGTATATTAATACTCATAATTTATTTCCATTAATATTGATGATTATTACCCATTTTCTGAATATAGAAAGCAGCAGTTTTTCCACATAATATTCAGTAGTCAAAGGCAGAAAGCTCTTGGTAAGATCAGCTTGCTACTTTTACCTTCCAAAACAGGGAAAGCCTACTTAAACGTGTTAGGAAAATAATGCTAGAAAATGAAAAACAGCAAGATATATCATCAGTAAAAATCAATTAAAAGGACAAACATGTGTTGCCAGTTTGTGAATATGAGTCATGCTGCAACATCCTAACATCATATACCCTGGTTTGATGACTAGATCATATAACACACCAGATTCAAAGCCTAGATTGAAAAGAAAAAAGTCTGCTGTTCATACGTCACCTTGTGCACAAACACACTTTGTATATTTAACTTTTTAGTGTTATGAATTTGTTAGGGAGAGCTCAGGCACAATCAGGAAAAAAATAACTGGAGTAAGTTTCACCTTCAACAGATTCTTTTTTCTCTTCCTGGACATACAGTTGGAATTTAGGTTTCACTACTTACAGTCTTAATGTCAAATCATAAATATTTCCCTGGAACCCTTCTAACATTATCTTAACTTCATTGGGTATTTTAGGTAATTCTGTTTCTTGCAAGTATTGTTTTACATTTCCTTCTCCAATATTCTCTTGATCATATAATTTCTCATAATACTTCTGTACTATTTCTTTTTTTTCCTCATTCCCATAACGAACCATTCCATTCTCATCTATTAATTGTGCTATCCTTTTCAATTCCCTCTCCTTTTTCAGTTTGTATGCTAACCATCTTTTGCATTTTTGAAAAAGTTCTGTTTGGCTATCCTAATTTTTTGTGCAGTTCTTCTTTTTTCCATCAGCCCCATTTTGTGCTTAACTATAACCATTTGCCTCTTGAGGTTCTTTTGCTGAGGATATCTTTGTAGTTCTTCTCCAGTTTCTTGTAGTCCTCTTCTAAGATCTGTTGTGCTTGTCTTTTTTTGATGTCCCTTCTTCTTGTATAAGTTATAATCAGACCTCTAATGTAGGCCTTCATAGTGTCCCATACATTTTGTAATGAAGTTTCCTCCTTTTTATTTTCTTTAAAGAAGAAAGCCAGTTCTTTTTCCATATTTTTTATGAATTCTTTTTCCTTCAAAATTGAATTATTCCAAGTCCACTTTGACCTTTTCTTTTGTCCCTTCCATTTGACCCATATTGGGTTATGGTCTGCCCAAGTACTTGTTTCAATATTTACTTCCAGTATGTTTGAGATTAATTCCGTTGACATCCAAATCATATCTATTCTTGACCATGTTAAGTGTCTATTAGAATAAAATGTATATTGTCTATTCTGTCTTGTTGCTGAAGTCATAGTCTCTGCAATCAAGTTTGGAGAGCTTTAGATTGAGTTTGTATCTGTTGTGTACTTTTGTTCTTGGTACATTGCAATGTCTCTCTGCCTTACTTTAACCAACTTGGGCTGACTGAAGAAGCTTCTTGGATGGGTAATGTAATATTTAAAACCTACCAAAAATAGTCCAGTGGCCATGATTCAACTTTTAGACAACAGAACATGTACTTCTCCAGTAGTGTGTCATCACTGGAATTTTTTAAAAAGAGACTGGACACCCACTTGTCTGAAATGGTATAAAGTCTCCTGATTGAGCAAGGGTTGGACTAGAAAACCTCCAAGGTCCCTTTCAGCTCTATCCTGATTCTGATTAGTACTCAAGACTTCTGTACTACCCTCGTCTCATCATTGCTGCATAAATACTTAGGGTGCACAGTACAATTCCAAACTCCCTGGTGCTCTCATAGTTTCCAGCTTCATATAATTATTAAGGCAATATCTGAATTTCCACAGTATGCTGAACCACAAATTATATATACCACAGATTATATTAATAATTCCATCCTCAGAATTCCTATGCCATTTTTTTCTTACTGATAGTTGTATTAATATAGATGACTAAGGAAAGGATGGCACTGGGCAGCTACGTAAGAACACATAACTAGGGCTAATGACTCTTCTTAATTATGAAACAATGTAAAATGTGTGTGTGTGTGTGTGTGTGTGTGTGTGTGTGTGTGTGTGTGTGTGCAGGTCTTGGCGTGTTTGGTTCTTTCCCCATGTAAGATTGAGAGTATCTTAGCAATGTTTTGATGAGGTCCCACTCACCATCTTCAGGCTGGTGCTTTCAGCTTCATGCCTGTGCAAGCAAAGCATGATCAGAGCTGCCGTCTCCCTATACAAGAACACAAGAACGCAGTCAGAAAAGAAGAAAATACTTCCTCCCTTTTCCAGCACCTTAAAGCCACAGGACATGAAATTAATTTTGAGGGAACCAAATTAATCTCCAATACTGAACACTTCAACAAGAGAATAATCAGGGAAGCCATCGAAATAGAGAAACACCCCCATAACATGAATAAACGAGATGATGCCTCCTGCCTATCAGACATCTGGAAACTAGCTCTTATCAACAAACAAGTCCGAGCCATGAAAACCAACACCAGACCCAAAACAACACATGACACCACCACCATTCTCCCTCACCAGACTCAAACCCAAACCCATCCCATAGACAAAAGACAACCACCATCCAGAAACCAGACCACAGCTGCATCACCAGCTGCCACACACCCCAACCCCCAAACCAAGCAAATGGACACACGCCATGAACACATATCCAGGCCTCAAATTTGGAGCCAAACCAAAACCTGGAACATCACATCACAGCCACCCGCTCAGAATATCACATCACAAAACTCAGGAGGTTACACCACAAAACCTCAGGATGTTGCAACACACCCAACAACCCAGAAGATTACAGCACAAGACCCAGGATGTCATAACAATAGAACTCAGAAGGTCATCACACAGCCCATGACCCAGGTCATTACGACCCAGGAGATTACAGCACAAGACCCAGGATGTAAAAACAATAGAATTCAGAAGGTCATCACACAGTCCATTACCCAGGTCATTACAACACAGGAGGCTGATAGACACACAGCCAATACCTCAGCCACACATCTTCTTATGAAAAAGCCAGCCAATCTGCAAACATCAACTCCATCAACCAATCAAGAAATTACAACACAGCCAACCACTCCACCAGTATATATAGAGAGACAGGAGCTCTGATCACACTTTGCTTAAACAAGCACAAAGCCGAAAGCACCAGCCTGAAGATGGTGAGTGGACCTTTTCGAAACATTGCCAAGATACTCTCAATCTTACATGGGAAAAGACCCGAACATGCCAAGACCTGCATACCTGTACCCATGAAAATCTACGAACACACACACACACACACACACACACACAAATATACATATACATATACGTTTGTGTGTGTGTGTGTGTGTGTATGTATGTGTATGTATATGTATATATATATATTTGTGTGTGTGTGTGTGTGTGTGTGTGTGTGTGTATATGGTATTTCTGTGTACAGATTTGTGTATGCATGTGATGAGTGAATGATAAGGTGCTGTGTGCAGTATATATTATATAGCATTCATTACATACTTTGCTTTATGTAATATAGCTTTTAGTGAAGTTAAGTGATCCATGCCAGAAATACAGGGAGGGAATTATTTTGCTTCAGGAATTAATGACAGTTACTCACTTATACAGGAAGGTTGTAGGACTATATCAGTTGAGTGAGATATAACATTTGTAAAATAAACCAGGAACAGGAAAAGAAAAGTAATGGCCATTTTTCCTAGAAGAAGCTGCCTGACCTTTCTTCTCTGATTGCCCTCTCCATTCCCAAACATAGTAGAAGTTTTTTTTAAAAAACCTCACAATTCAGTAAGTGAATGCATTCATGCTAAGTGATTCAGTAGGGTTTTGTTTCAGATGGTGGGCAGCCAAGCTTTCTCAGCTTGGATTAGTTTATCATTATTCTCATACCATCCTCAGTCTTGTTTGCAAGATCAAACACTTTGCATTACAGCATTCAGGTTTTTTGAATCTTGCTCCCAAATGAGAGGCATTGACAACTAGCTCATCGGTGTCTGACAGCCGGCCTTTCCTTCTTGGCATTTGTAATCAAGATGGCAAATAGCCTTTGTTTGTTTGTTCAAAACAAGAGTCTTTCAAGCTTTCACAATTCCTCAGAGGTAGAAAATAATGACCGCAGGGACTTCTCACTCAGAAGGATTTGGAGAGGCCTAACATATTTTAGATCTTGTCAAGTGAGGTTGTTTTTTCTCCATAGAAACTTATGTATGTTTCTGTATAGAAACTTACTTTTTTTTTTACAGAGGAAGTCCTATATTTCTCATTGTGATGATTTCCTGCTTCACTTTGGTTTTTATCTAAACAGAACAAATGTCTCAGGGCAATAATATTTCAAGGCTATCATGAGTGCTATGTAATGAGAGTGATGAAGATGGGGAGGAAATATCCTGACACATTTAAACTATTCTATGCACATTATGTATTGTGTTCAAAAGAAAAATATCACTAATCCAGCAGGAGAATATTCCACTTAGAAAATGCTGAATAAAATTAATTATTTAAAAAATTACCAATCCTGTAAAAATATAATGAAACATCAGTTCTAGAATATCTGCATTACAGAAATTCATATGCTATAGAAATAAAAATTATCAGTTAATCATCTACTGTATCTAGCATCTTTCTCAGATGTATAGATTCAAAAGAGTAAGTGTTAGGTCCACTATAAAAATCAAAGGCTTCATTAAATTTTCTTTATAGACAATCTGATTTGTTTTCTAGAAGTACATTCCAAAAAGGTTTTCTTTGATTCAATGTCTCTTCTCTCTGTTTCTTTGATATTTCTATTCAAACAACAATTTAAAATGAGTTAGTTCAACAGGGAGGGATCATATGTTGATTTTCTGACTCCCATTTTCTTTTGCAGCTTCAGAGCAACCTGACATACAAACAGTCTATCTATATGGTTGGGTTGTACACTTTGTGCTATCACACAGTGATAAAAGCTTTGATTCATGATTTACATGTGTAAATGAACCATCACAAAATAAACATTTCAGATTGAATTTTTACATCACTTCTTAAATACAATTGTGCAGATGTTACATATGTATTGGAGTTCAGACACATAAGAAAGAATAACCACTTTTATTGATGGAAGGACAGCGTTGGTAAAGATCATTTATAGTGGGTGTATTGAGGATGGGAAGCAGTAGACATATATTTTCAAACCTTCCCACATTTTTCTGTTTCAAATCACTCCTTCCCACTTATATAATTTTTTTTAAATAAATTTTTATTTTTATTTTTTAATAACAAACATAAGTATACATAACAAAATAAACATAAACATAACACAAAAAACATAAAAATATCCTTCCTCATAAATTTACGTACAGTGCATCGATTGGTTTACCACTTTTTTTTGTGCATCCATTTCCTAGTCACTAGTATAATTATATTACATAATAGCTCATATTATCAATCAATAATTGTATAACCTAATATCATCACTAAAAAAAAAAACATTTATAATTTTGTTAATTCATATTTTAACGAGATAACTATAATTTGCTTAATTTATTTTGCAATAAATCATAAGATCATACCAAATCTACCTTGATAATGTTTTATAAGGATAATATCAAGAAGAAAATTTTTTTTATGCTAAATCGAATATTCTATCATTATGTTTTATTATCTAACCATTGATAAAAAAGATCCCAAACTTCATAAAATTGTTTATCTTCTTGTTCTCTGATTTCAAATGTCAATTTACTCATTTCAGCACAATCCAATATTTTCTTAATAATTTCTTCTTCTGATGGAATTTTCTCACTCTTCCAGTTCTTAGCAAATACAATCCTAGCCGCTGTTAATATATTTACAATCAAATACTTCAAATTTTTGTTATATATATCAGGTAAGATTCCCAATAAAAAAATCTCTGGTTTCAAGTCTATATGTGTCTTTATCATTTTTTCCAACCATATGCGGATTTTAGTCCAATATTTTCTAGCGTCCTCACAAGTCCACCACATATGGTAGTATGAGCCAGGTATCTGATGACATTTCCAACATTTTTCAGATTTGTTCTTAAACATTCTTGCAATTCTTGTCGGGGGAAAATGCCACCTGTAAAACATCTTAACCACTTATATAAATTTTTGTTGTTATTCTGTCATTAAGTTGTGTCCAATTCTTCATGGACCATAGCATGTTAACCCCACTTGCCTTCCATTGCCTACCTACAAAATTCATGTTTATTTCATCAATGACACTATCTAACCATCTTATTCTCTGCTATCTCTTTCTCCTTTTACCTTCCATCTTTCCCAACATCAGGGTTTTTCTAGTACGTCCTCTCTTCTCATTTGGCCAATGTTTTTTGAGCTTCAGCTTCAGTATTCTTCCAAAAAACAGTCAGAGTTAAACTTATGCACTACAGGCAGTGGTGGGATTCAGCCAGTTCGCGCCGGTTCAACAGAACCGGTTGTTAACTTTTTGAGCAGTTTGGTGAACTAGTTGTTAGAAGAAATCATTAAGGCAGAGAACCTGTTGTTACATTATTTGAATCCCATCACTGACTACAGGAGTCAAAATGTATATTTGTAAATGTAAACTTGTATATCACCTGAAGGGATCAATTGGCAGAATAGATTTTCTCCACACTATTGTTTTATACAAATACATCTATTTCTGTTGCCATTAAGAGCCTTTTCTCTTTAATACTCTATTACAATAACTAAATGTTTACAGATATACTTGGATAATTTAAAAACAAGTGGTTTTTGTTTGTTAAGATTTACTTTGGTTAAACAGATTGTGCACTCAGAATGGCTTTCTTTTGTTTTGGAACATTGATACAACTATTAAGGCCTAAGGCTTAGCTTGGAATCAATTAAGTTAATGGTTTATCTTGATTCATTAGTACCAATATGCCAAAGGTCCTTTAGACACTTTGGCATATTGTTCCTTACAAATAAGGCAAAAATGCAAAGGCAAAATATCTGAAACCTTTCTCCATAACATTTAAACAATTCTGCAGCTCTAACATGATTGTGTACTAGCCTAGTTTTGGGAAGATGGGGTCAAATATCATGATTATGCAATCATCCTGAATGGAGACAACTTTTCATGAGCATTGTATTGCTTACCCACCACAACACATCAAACTTGATATGAAGAAAATAGCTTTAAGTTGGGAAGGAGAGAGCCCTTTCTCTGCATTTTGTAGTTTCTAGAAAAATATTCCCTACATTGACTCAGGGTTGCAGAAAGTTGATGCATCCAAGTTGGTCAGTGAATGAATGAAAATTATGTGATTAGATATGTTTGTGATGATGAGAAATTAACCAAGTATGACTTCTCCTACACAACCTCATCCATACATCTGTCCTTTGTACTAGTTCTGTGCTCTCCCTGCTCTCTAAAATATAGCATCAGTAACTACAACTAAAAAATAATTCCTCCCCAAACTACTTTGACTAATCAGCTTAAGAAGTCTTGGAAACTTTTTCTGAATGTGGAAATACACTTTTGAAAAGTCAGCCTTAAAACTAGAGTGAGAGTGTAGGGATTATCACAGGAGAACAAGGCTTTCAAGTTGGGTCCTTTTCTTTTCTTTTCTTTTCTTTTCTTTTTCCAGATTAGCAAGCAACTCCAATAGCTAAATTAAGTCTAATGGAAATTTAACACATCAGTTTTGTTTAATTTTTTCTTCTTCTCTAGGTTCATTTGAGTCAGACACTAAAATACACTTTTATGGAAGCATAAATAGATTTAATGACAATTAAGTGAAGGTATAAAAGAACTGCCAAAAGACAGATGGAATTATAAAGCCTCTTTCTAGAACTGCATTTGGGTTAGAGATTTTAACTTGGCTTTCAAAATTATCCATTAATAATAAGTTTAATATTCATTTAGAATCTTCTTACCAAGTGGGAAGTAGGAAGGAAGTATATACCTGATAGAATACACATTGACCCTTTCTATCTTAGGCAAAGTAACTAATCTTCTAGGATGAACTGAGTTCTCGTCTTCTACAGAAATGCTATAGGATCAACATTCTAAAAAATAAGATCAATCTTACATAAGTCTTATTTCAAGGTTACCAAATGTTTGAACTATGTCAGAACTAAATACATGAAATTACCTTTTGTGGGGTAAACTTCAGTGCCAATGGACATTGGTTTATTTTATAGATGTTCTTTGATTTGTGAAGATCAAATGTGGGTGTTTTTCTGGGAGTACTCAGCCATTTCTTTGTTATACCATAATACATCCCACACTTGGATAGGCAATATGAAATCATTTAATGGATTTGTGGTTTAGCTGATTGAACTCTTTGGGGACTTTTGGTTATACTAATCTCCTTTTTGTTCTTCCTATTATCGATATCCATTAGCATTTCCACTTAGCTGTATGCTATGATGCATTAGAACTACCCCAAATATAATACTTAAAAGATTTCATACCAACAGCAATAACCCACATGCTCTTTACAAAAGGTAACTTAATAAATTTTTAAAAGCTGAATTTATAGATGTTCCTTGAATTCAACATTTTATTACAGGGCTTTGAGAATTAGAAATGGCAAATAGTAGGATCCCAGCTAAGAATGTATAGATATCAAAGACCTCAAACTCCATTTCCAATTGGCTGAGTCTATATTGTAATCTCCTCCTTTAACCTTGAAGACACTTTAGATTTAAAACTCTTTTAGGGCATGTATATTTAAAACTTGAAACTTCTAGAGTCTTCTCATGCCTTTGAATTATCACATTTTTATGTAAATAAGAGTCTAGATCTAAAATGGTCACTGTTTCATGCATTCAACAAATTTGAGGTATCTGCACTTTAAATTATATGGGGCAACAAAACAAAATTAAATACTTAAATTCAATTAAATTGTTTTTAAAAAGACATTTTAATTGTTTAATTAATACTGACCTATTTATTTCATACTGACCTTCAGCCAAATTAAGAAAAATCATTTAGTAGCATTGTTTTGAATGGGCTCTTAATAGTGTTCAAATTTTGGATCCATAATCTACATTAATGATAGAATTCCATAAGTCCAGCTTGGTCCGTTGGTCTGGTTTCTATCAATACATGCTAACAATACATATATGTATTGTTGGCTTTAACATATTTGGGTCAAATCCCAAAGAGGATGTGCACAGGGGAACAAACTGGGCTAATTGCAATTAATAAAAGTTCATTGATGAAATCCAAGCTTGGTGTATTGGAAAAATTCCTCCTAGACTACCTAGGTGAACTAAAGTAATAGCAAGGAAGAATCTCCATGAAGTTGACACACAAAGGGTTGTTTTCAATCTCACCATCTTCCCCTCCCTGCATCTGCAAGGGAAGTGAATATTAGTGAAGATTAGTGCATATTAGTGAAGATTAGCTACACTGTTAAGCATCTAGCAGGTATTGGATACCTAGTTAAGACAACTGTGGGAAATAATTATCTAATGAGTTAAAGCAGGTAGTCTGTTATTTCACCACTTTCATCAGTAAGATAAAAGTGCTGGCTTGTATAATCAACCTTTCTTCAAGGTGTTGATTTTAAAATGTGGTCAAGCACAGGAAAACATCAAAGGCTTTCCATAGCCTATGAGATTGGGTATGGGTGAGAAATCAAGAGAAAGAACTAGCACAAAGTAGTATAGCTTTTTTATACATATTTCAGTTTATTACGCACTGGAAAGGTATGTATGAAATGTGGGATTGTAAAATATCATTCAATAATAAGAGAGAGTGGTTTTTCTCCTGTTTGTTCTAAGAAATTTTCTTTAAGGCTTGATGTTTGTGCTTTGGAACGGCTTTTGTACAATGAAAAGCTGCTTTTTATCAGCATGAGAGTATTGTGGTTGCTCCATCACTGAAGGCTTTCAAGAAAGATTGGTTTGTCTGAAAAGGTATAGCATTTCTTGCTGAGCAAGGGGTTGGACTGGGAGACCTCCAAGATCCTTTCTAACTCTGTTATTCTATGTTCTCAATTTATTGTATCCATTTATGGGGAGAATGTTTTTAATGGCTTTGGGATTTCAATTAATCTGAAACAGAACAGTAAGATTGTTTGCTGCAGGTGCAAATTCTACTGAATGAGGCTACAACATATTTTATAAAGCTTATCCAAGGCCCCACTCCAAGAATGAGTGAGGCTAGATTGAGTAGAAGATAAAGGGAAGAATGGTCTGTCTTATATCTTTGTAAAAGGCAAATAATTTGCCTCTTAAAATTTTCCAACGTATCTACAAGATGATAAAAAGGCCTTTCTTTCTTTCTTTCTTTCTTTCTTTCTTTCTTTCTTTCTTTCTTATCTATCCATTTCTGTTGTTCTGTTAGAGGATCAAAAACAATGGCTTGTTGCACAAAGAGTTGTATATTGCAAATTTACTGGGTTTAAAGACATTTTATGGCCTGCAAAAATCTAGACAGCTACCAGATCGAATATTTTTTTCTTTTCTGCCATAAAATGGTCATCTAGATATTTCATCCCTAAAGTGGATAATACTGTCATATAATCTGTTAGTCACCTATATTGACATTGCCCATCCCATTAAAGCACTAATCTTGTTTTTTAAAGTCATAAATTATTATGGTTAGCCAGGTTAATTAAAGAATAATCTCTTGTCATAGTGAGTCATCAAGATCTTGAGTTATTCTTTGCAAAATACCACCATTGATTGTGATGTGGAAAATCACTACAGGTTAGAGGACTTTCCAAGTACAGCCCAATTATAATAACATTTTCAGTGGAGGGTTTTTAAAAAGTATTATTTGATTTTTTTTCTTATTTTCTTACAGTTTCATTTGTAGAAGTTCTTAATGCATTTTAATAATGTATATAAAGGATCTGCTTTTGCTTTCTTTTAACATTTATGCTGTTGACATTTATTTGCACTATTGGAAGATTTGAAATTTATGTTATTGATTTCTGCATATTTATATGTCTCTGAAAGTTTGGTTATTAAACCGAATGTAATCTGATAAACATTTATTATAATTAATAAATGAACCATAAGAAAAACAAAATTAAAAAAGAGTAAGATGAAATAACTTTATAGGTAGTCCTTAATAGAAACATAACTTTATACTCCTTCCTTTTAATCCTAACAATCTTGATCATTAATTTGAACTGTAGGCATAAGTCCCACTGTTGCAGATTGAAAGTGGCAGGTGAAATGCCAATTTGCAAACCTATGATATGGTGAGAATAACAACAGAACAAGAAGAAGCTTGATCTTTAGTTCACTCAGATGTTGTGATAGAATTTGGTGTCTCTGCAATTTTTCTTTTTCCTGTCTAAAAACTTCTTCAAGGCTTTAGCAAATGTCTTTTGTAAATCCAAAAAAGTCATTTTCCAGATAATTCTTGTGGATAATTCTTGTATTTCCCAATTACTTTTGAAAGCTTCAATCAACTTCTTTTGAATATCTTGTTGAAAGTACTTATCTGGGTAATTGTCTTGGTTTGTCATTTTTGTTTCCACTTTAGCTGCCTTCCCTGATTTACAATCCACATAATTTTTATTATTATTATTATTATCTAGTAGTTCTAATTCTACATCAGGAAATATTTGTTTCAAATCTATTATTCCTCCATTAACATTTTTGGACATAGTCTATTTATAGAAATGCACATTATTGCTGACATTGTAACTGATAATTTCTGACACCATTATTCAAAAATCTATATTATTTCATATTTTATAACATTTTGTGTCATTTTGTAAATCCCTATTTAACAAAAACTAAAGCCAAGTTTGCACGTTTTTCCCTTTACCTTCTCTGCCTAGAATACTCTCCTTTAGTGTCCAAATACTGAAATCTAAAAGTCTCAAATCTCTGTTATGACTTAAAATAGATAAAGCAATTTGGTTCTCACAAAATCTAATAATATAATTATTTTCAAAATCTTATAATAACATACTCATTTTTTCCAAATTTGTTAGGTCTCTTGTTTTTTTTATAAGTTTCTTAAATCAAAGTCTTATTTAGCTTTTTGCAACTTAGCTTTCCATTTCTTTTAATTTTTAAAGTTATGATTAATTTTTCTTTGATTCTTATCAGATAACCTTTTAAACTTGCCATTTTGAAGATCTCTAAAAGCTTTAAGACAGTTAAATGGACAATTTCAGAAGGTGTTTAAAGAGTAAATTTCAGTGCATCCAGTGTCCATTAAAAAGGCTCTGCTACGGTTGTGAGCATGATGGCAGATACCTATGTCTCCTGGTGTACAAACTCACAGGAGATTACTATCATGTCCTTTGCTTGCAAGGAACAGATATCTGAGCATAAGTAGGTAAACTCACATCCTTGCCTTATTCAGAAAAGTTCCATAGAATCTGTTTACATGCCAATCCTTCACTGGTTCCCATGATTATCAACTCTACTCTTTAGAAGATATATTAGTTCGACATACCTCCAGGGAAGTCTGTATGTTACGTTTTTGAAGAGAAAATGATAACTCCAAGGGCAAAAGTCTGGGCTCCACATATTCTGAAAAGCCATAAATTGTAATCCATGGTTTCTTTTGAAAAGGAATTTTAAAGGAGACATTTTGGAGCAAGATGTTGTAAAAGGCAAGATGGTGGTTAAATCCAGGGGTAGGATTCAGTTTTTTTAACAACTGGTTCTGTGGGCATGGCTTAGTTGGTGGGTGTAGCTTGGTGATCATGTGACTGGGTGGGCTTGGCCAACTTGACATCACTCATGTCAAGGGGTGCTTCTCCTCGCCTGGCCTCTCATGACAGTGGGGATGCTGCAACGATCATAAGTGTGAAAAATGGTAATAAGTTACTTTTTTCAGTGCCATTGTAACTTTGAATGGTCACTAAATGAACTGTTATAAATCAAGGATTACCTGTACAAAAATACAAAAAGCTTATTTGCTTGCAAAAAGCTGCCCCTAAATACCAATAATTAGATTAAAAATACCTGCAAGCCGGAATTACAAATCAGGCAGGGTGCCAGAGCACTTTGAGGAATGAAAATAGTTAAAATGCAGTGATAACTATCAAGCAGACAACTCTTGCTCATAAAGTGAAACCCTTTAGCAGAGAGGTGATCTAAGCTCTCCAGAAAAAGCACCAGGAAAAGCAATCCTTAGATCAATTTGCACCACTTAAAAATACCGGCTGGTGTCACTCACATCACAAGATATCCTAAGGATTTAAGGAAAGATCACATGCCCCCAAGAAAGGCAGTAAAGAAAATCAGTGACAAGCTTGCATCCTGCCTCTTGGAAGTATACCCCAAAAGGACAGTGCCAGATAGTACTAAAGCAGTGAGGAAGACCCTCTCCTCAGATAGAAAAAGAAACCATGAGGCAAGAAAAAATTCAAACACAATACAAATTATTAAATCACAACAGTAGCTGTTGCTTGTTGAAGCTAAATAGGGAAAATTATCCCATCAATAAACACAGGATTAAACATCACCAAGCATAGAATTAACCTTCACCAAAAATCAGTGTTAGACCAAAACTCAGAAAGAGTATGTAAACTCACATCTGAATGTCAATCTTTCTAGCTAGCCAAGAAGCCTTGCTAAATGTCACTCATCTTGGTTCCCTGTCACTAAAAGCTTTGCTTCATTATTCAATTATTTCTTCAAAGTGCTGATTGTCCTGGGAAGTATTTCTTCCCAACAGCAGTGTAAACATCTTAAAAGAACCCTTCTCCTTTAAGAAAGCCAAGCCCCTAAAACTGCAGAGACAGGAAATCTAGGCATTCTGCCAAGAATGTAATAAGGGTGGAAAAAAGCAAAAGGAGATTGCTTCTAACTACTGGTTCTCTGGACTGCTTAGAAAGTTAACAAGAGATTCTATAGAACCAGATAGAACCAGTAGAATCCCACCCCTGGTTAAATCTTTCCTTGCCTGCCATTTCCATGCTCCATCATAGTAAACAAGCACTAAACTCCAAGAGAGTTTAATTTTAAAAAACTTGAAACCATTTGTTTGTGTATAATGCATAGTTTACACTCTGAGGACTGGTTCTTGGTATACATCACTTGACTCTTTTGTATTAAATGACTGGCAACTGGCTATGTGAATTGCAAAACTCTGGCATCTGTTCTCTCAGTAGTATTTGAACTGTACTGGCTCAGTCATGCATGTATAGTGCACACAAATACACACACACAAAGAGAGAGCACACCAGAGAAATCATTACTGGATACCACAGATGCTGCTTGTTTCTTTTAAATAAAAGGCATACTAAGGCGTATCAAAATATAAAAGACCTGGCATACAATTTCACATTTATTACTGTGCCTTCCAAGAGGAGAAAACTTTGTTAAAATATTTATATAATGTTTCTTACTTAACAACCCACAAGATGTTTTATTGAAATGTATAAGCTTACGGTAAAAACAGAAGTAGTAATCGATCAAAAGTCAAATTTAGAGAGAAATTAATAGCTGCAAAAGACAAACAGAGAATAATTTGCACTATGACCTGATGTAGCATAAGCCACACTCTGAGAGTTTCAATCAATCAGCTCATCATCACAAGTATATCTGTTATCACCCAACAGCTGTTTTGTGAACTGTATGTTAATAAAACAATGATCACTTCTATCATTTCATTTCCCTCTGACCCTACAATATTGTCAAAAAAACTAACCTCCTAATTCAGGCTAACACTCTAAACATCTGACAAAAGTAGAATAATTTATCATAATAGAAGCCAAAGCTTTTATTGTAGGCAATAGAACACTTTCTCCTCTTTAAAAAAGAAAAAAGAAAATGCTGTCACAGTCTAACACAGCTACTCTCTCAGGGAAGAATGAGTGCATACTTCTAAACCAGTTCAAAAGAGCTCTATTGCTTTTCACTCAAGATAAAAAGTTTAAAACCATGTTTCTCAGCCTTAACAACACTAAGATGTGTGGACTTCAGCTCTCAGAATTCTTCAGCCACCATACACCCTCGGGATGCTTCTCCTGATGAAAGCCCTTCTTGATTCTTTCCTTCCAACATGTGAATGCACAACCAGTGTTATTGTTTCTTATGGAAAGGCTCTTCTGCTTCATTTCCACAGACATTGTAATATCTGCCACACAATTCAGCACATCATACTGGCTCTAAGAGCATCAAAAACAACAACCACAAAAATAGCAGCTTACACTTCTGCAAATCAAGCTGGGTGATAAGAAGAGAAGCAGTTTAATTTAGCATAAAAATATGCCTGAAATCCGGAAGCATGGCTTAAAGCAGGGATGTCAAACTCAATTTCATTGAGGGCTTTGCTTGACCTTGGGTGTGTGTGTGTGTGGCTATCTCAATGTCACTCATGTTGGGGGCATCTGTGGTGGCCAAGTGCTAAGGCAAGACTTCCCTCAGACCTTCCCTCACTCTGATTATAATCTCCTTCCTTCCTTCCTCCCTTCCTTCTCTTCTTTTCCTTTCCTCTTTATTCTCCTTTCTTCTTCCCCATTTTCCTTATTTTTCCTTCCTTGCTCTCTTCCCATCTTTCCTTCTTTTTCTTTGTCTTTCCTCTTTCCCTTTCTCCTTTCCTGTCCCTTCTTGCAGCTCAAATGCAAAAGGGGAAACATTTCTCCTTTCGTTTTGTTTTTTAGTTTGTTCTTATGCCAGTGAAAACAGAGCTTCCAGGCTCCATTTTGGCTGGCAGAGGCACCCCAGGGATTTTCTGTTTCCAAGGTTGCCCCACGGGCCAGATCTAAGCACCCTGCAGGCTGGATCTGGCCAGCAGGCCTTATGTTTGACACCCCAGCTTAAAGGGAGCAAAGACTGGACTTACCTTCTTGTCACTCATCTCATATTGCAGCTATATTTTAGTAAAAATCAAGATAAGTGCAGAATGGATTTACAAGCAGATTACAAGCTTAGAGCCAATTTATCCCAAATTGATTACTGATAGTGATATTGCTTGCATTAGATGAGAGTACTTCAGTCTCTGTTCCCTGTCATAAAACAGATAAACTTTTATCCAAGTCCTCTTCCATAATGTCAAATCCCAAAAGAGTTCTTTCTTACATGCATGTCCCTAAAGCCATTTTTTATTCATGCCTTGTTAGGTTTAGGTTGTTAGGTTGAGGAACATTAGGTTCCTCAATCGGTTGGGTGAAATGACAGCATACTATTGGAGGTAGGCATTTCTTACACTTTATTCACTCTTGGGAACAGATTGATACTAGCATTTTAAAACAAATGTTTGCTTGGTTGGTTCAAACATGGCTCAGCATGACAGTACTTGTTTCAATGTGTTCGCTAACCTGGTTCATTCTGTCTGATTTAAATACCTTCGCAGAAACTGTTCTGGGTTCCTTAGGTGAATGGGGCATGCTTATTGGCACTGCTTGTCAGTGGGTATGCCTGTATATTTATTTATTCTGTTTGTATACTGCTAGATCAATAAAGATTTGTGCTGGGTTTGCAGCAATCCAATAAAAACAATTAACTAGTCACCAAAAGCTCTATGGAAGAGTTCCATCTTAAGCAGTTTCGAGAATGTTAAAGAAAGATGGTGTGAGTCTTAATTCTATGGGGCAGCTCTGCCATAAATCCAGAACAGCAACTCAGAAACAGCTGCTCCTGGCTTCTATTCCCCTTACTTCACAAAAATGGGATTTAATCAAATAAATATACTGGAGGGGTATACAGGAGCAGTAAATAGTCCTGTAGGTACTCATGCATAAGAATCTCCTTCTGGAAATCAGTTTCGTACCACTACATCCCCATCCCATGTTTTTGGAATTTCATAAGCCCTTAAAAAGCTGTGTCAGACCCAGCAGCTGGGGACTGGAAAACTGAGAGCACCCTAGACCAAGTCAAATACAAAAATATGATATAATTCCTGGAAGCTGGCACTCAGACAAATTGGCCTTCAACAGACACATAGACGATATCTATAACAGACACATAAATGATATCTATATACCATTCAAAAGAGACAATCAAAAAGCCAAAAAGGAAACAAAAAGACCAAAACACTTTCCCACCAACAATCAACACCCAGATAAACAGAGTTTATCACCAAGATTAACATTCGACAAACACTCAAGAAGCAAATAACACCCCACTCAAAGAATCAGTAACTCCGACAAAGAAGTTAACAGTAAACAAGAAGGCCAATAAAGGAACTGCCAAGACCACTCCTCACATTTACAGGGCATGGTGTTACCTTGTTTGGATAATAAAATGTCTGCAAGAAAACAACCAAGCTCAGAGAGCACCAAGGACCCCACAATTCCACTCTGAGCTACAAATATTCTATCTAATTGCTTCAGAAAATTTATAAACAATGAACTGACAGCATTGGTTTTGGAACTATGGATGGAGTTGGATATTTTTGTTCGGCTTTCTTTAAATTATTAACTACCTTTTAAATTTCATGCTGTGGACATTTCATTGTTTTCCTTCCCATTATTAATGGCCAGGAATCTTTGGATTGCAGCAGGTATAATTCAATTCCATAAGCAAATGCAATTTCTGCATAATAAAAAAGTAAATATTGAATACACCTATAGTGTTCCTTAAGTAGACATATAGGACAATATCTCTGTCTGGAATATTCAACAGAAAATTTGTAGGACTGGGAGATGGTGAAAAATAGGCTTACATAAAATGGGCATGATATTCCTTAAAAAAAGAAACATTTGGCTTTGTGAAAAAGATGCTATTTGGTATTATATAATTCCAAAATAATTCATCTTGTTGCTTTCATGCATGAACACTGTTTGCCTTGAACATCCTTGTGGCTTCTCGAAGTGCTGGAGAATGTCTAGCATTTTAGAGATGGTATTAGAAAGCTCCCACCTTAGAGGAGGGGGAAGAATAAAGCAACATAAATTATATGAAGAGGAACTGAATGAACTTGGAACATAAATTGGGACTAATATGTTAGCATGTCAGAAGTGCCCAGAAGTGCCTATAAGGATGTCACACAGAACAACAATCAAAACTCTATTGTCTCAAAATACAGGACCTGGGATAATAGACTTAAACAAGGCCAATTCTGACTTAATATTAGGATTAAAAAACAAGACAACTTTTTCCTAACAATGAGAGTTTGACAATCCAATCAATTATTTAGAGATTGTTGATTTTCCACATTGGTCAAGAATACCTGACTTGAGCAACAAAGAGGTTTGATGGGCATCATGGCCTCTTCTGATTTTATCTCTGACCGATAGATAAAGTTCTCTTAAGAATCTCTCTCCATGGAAAATTGCCTGTCAGGCATTGCATCCATTGCATCCAATTTTCTGTCTGCCAAATGATTAATCAATGGTTTCTCATTCAGATATGTAACTAATTCATCAACCATAATAGTCAAGAAGAAATTAAATGTGCATATCCTGTGGGTTTCTTTGGTGAAACTGAGGCTTTGCACAAAAGATCAGGCAGAGTAACTAAGTATGGTGTTAGAACAGCATAAACTCCCATCTTCTCTGACCCAGAAGAAAGGAGGGGACCTTTGATTGGCAATGAAGTTTTTCTACTCTTGCAGGGCTTAAAAAAAACCTTCTATTCATTGTGTTTTAGGTGGCTGAGTTGTTGCTTGGGAGAAAACGTTACCAAATGTTGTAAGATTGTGTTAAATAGCCATGGAGGAAAGGAGACTATTTGAAAGCCTAATAGTTTGGGGGGGGGGGGGGGGGGTATTAGCTTTGGAAAATGAGTTGAAATTCTCCTTCCAAGTGCTTTGAATTCAGAAGGGGGGGAGGAAAAGAGCACATAGTATTTTATTTTTTTCCCTTTTGTTCAAGTTTCTGATCACACATAGCAAAAATAGTGTCAGTTCCTGCTAAGTTTTGCAAATGCAATTTATAGCCAACTAATTGCCTGACGTTCCATTATGAGCAATGCTTCCCTTCTCTATTAATAAAACTGCCTGCTGTGGCTGCTAGTGCTTTAACCATTTTATCTTTTAAGAACTCCAACTTTCAGTCTCACATTCCCAGCAACTATAAGCAAATTATCTATCTATCTATCTATCTATCTATCTATCTATCTATCTATCTATCTATCTATCTATCTATCT
>NW_020769323.1:17985065-18047127 GCF_900518735.1 Pseudonaja textilis
ATCTATCTATCTATCTATCTATCTATCTATCTATCTATCTATCTATCTGTCATCTATCTATCATCTATCTATGTGGGATGGGACAGGAGCAAGAGATATATGCAATATTTAGTACCTGAACATTTTGCACTGAACAAGAAGCCAACTTCATAGACCAGGTGTGTAAGGCTCCTCAGATCCTACATCCTTGCTCTATAAAGCAGATGATGTCACCTGACCTCTAGAGAAGCATGTGCTCAGTCCCAGTACATATTGTTACTTGCTTGCCTGAACAATGAAGAGATCCATACTTGAAGGCAATAGCTGTCTCTATTCCTTTGTCTTTAATCTCGGTTTCACAAGGGCTAAATCTGATCCATAGAATCTGTAGTACTTGCTCAAATTTTATTGAAACAAATTAACTTTTGGAAAACCTGTTGTTTTGTCAAAGGAGAAACAATGCCATTCTGTTAACATTCTAGAATTGCTGTATACCTTCCATTAAAGCACCTTCAGATGAAAACAAAATGGATTGTATCCAGACTGAATTGTTCTTGAGTAGACCCAGTGAACTAGTCTTCTGTCAGCAATGACTAATTCAGATCTCATTAATTTCAACAGCGATCTAGAAATATGACTAAATCTGGATCCAGCGTAACTCATTTTTATTTCCCATTATGTGCTGCATCACTATTTTATTCTGCCTTTAGTTTATTTGTTAGTATGATTATAGCTAAACTCATAAGTAAATAACCATAACATTTAAAATGACATTAAAGTGGAAAAGTACTTTGCACTGTCAATTGATATATAGACACACGAATTCAAATATATACATACACCACTGAATTTAGACCGATTTGGTTTGGACTACTTATTTCTGTGGTGTTAATCCCCTTGTGATCTTGTTTATCTTATACAATGCCTGCAAACAGACATGATCAAAAAGTTCCTAAGGGTAAAAACACAACCACAACCCTGCACACCTCAATTTTCTATCTTTCTAGGGAGCAGGAAAATAATTGAACTCTGGTCTTTCAATTACAGGAAAACAGATGAGGCCAGGCTAAGGGGGAGGCAGGAGAAAAGATAAGTGCTCTTATTTTGCTGGTCTGCCCTGCAGGATACCATAAAGAGGAATCTATTTATAAGCAACTTTCTTATTTTAATTTTTATCCACATCATTCATTCTGATAAGGATCTATACAAAGATTGCTTTGACATTACTAGCCAAATGTAGGTTTAAATTATTTTGGCCCTTCATAAGGCATGCAGGAAAAAATGAGTGTTATACTGGACATAGGATGGTAGGAATCTAAACAAGTATTCCATTGTTTTGGCTCATTAAGCCTGAAATGAGGAAGTACCTTGATTGGTTTTAAAGGTGTGCCACAGGCCCTAAACGCCATAAGGTAGTTTAGTTTCTCTGCAAAATAAATATATGGATATTATCCCCCCAACAGTAGCTGCTTAGAAATTAAAATCCATCTTCAGCATTTCAGACACATTTACAAATCTATGTTATTTCTAAGTTCTGAAGAAATTTAAGCCAGTATTTTGGTGTGCATATATAAGACACATATGAGTGCGTGAAAAACTGAGTTTCAGTTACCTTCCTGAGACCTACTTAAAATATTATTCCTAACAGACGATAATCTTGACAATTTTGGGGCATGCATGCACATAATCAGGTTGTATTCATTTTCAACTATATGGTACTTAGAAATGAGCAGCACTTGAACACCATTGGCATTGACAAATTCACTATTGGTCAATTGCAAAATACTTGAAACAGTCCTGTGGCAATACTTTTGTACTATCAAACAACAACATCTACTTATCCCAGGTCCTTGGAAAGGACTCTATGAGTGGACAAAAATGGACATATCCAATCTGGATATCTGGCTGGCTATACAATGAACTATAATATAGTGAATCATATAATAATATGGTAATAGACATTAATTCCATTAACTGAATTGAAATGACTAAACTAAAATGAGATGGAGGAGTACTTTGATTCTTCTAAATTGATTCTTATCAATTTAGGTTTTTTTTCTGGTGTCTGAAGTTAAATATGTTTGGATATTGAGTCTGGATGAGTTTTTGGGAGGAGCAGGAAGGAGAAGCATTTTTCATTAATTACAAGCAAAGCGTAGTTGATCAGGGTTCATCATCAATGGGAAAATGTGACTGGTTTGCTAACAGTAAACACTAAATTGATTTATTCTCATACAATCTTGTCCCATTAGCTTAAGAATAGTTTATAACACATCAAATAACATTATTCAACATCTAATTTTAATTAAAATAAAATCGGATAAAACAATAAAAGACAACAATGAAACCTATATAACACATTTTCTAAAAATCGGAACTAGCCATATGAACAAAATCCAAAAGTCAGCCCTTACGCAAGGAACTTCTAAGTGAAAGAGCTTAAAATGTAATGCAAATCTGTCTCAAATTTTGGAAAGGGCCATGTTTGGAAGGGCATCCTCGGGAGTGATGAAACACTCCACAACTGTTTAATTAAAACCTCATTCTTTTTACATGAGTCAAGATTAGGATTTGGTTAGGCCTATACTGGTGAAAGCCTAAACCCAATGTATCTGGAATTTTATATGTCAACAACGTCTTAAACTTGAAAAAGGATCAATAGGCATGGTACACCATTTGTGCATAGCCAGATTCCCTAGACCAGGGGTGTCAAACTTGCGATCTGTGGGCTGGATGAGTCACATGCTGCCCATGCCCACCCCCAGTTTAGCAAAAGAGGAAAAAGTTACAATATGTCACATGACGATGTGAGTTTGACACCCCTACCTTAGACAATATTATAGGTTGCCAGATTCTGATACACCATCCTGCCTTTGCTTTATTCATGCCTCTGCATCTTTTGGACCAAATATTACTGTCAACTCTTAAGCGAACCTGGTTGAGGCTATCTTGTGCTGCCTCATAGTTGCCACGAAGTAGATAGGATGGGAACCAAGGTGTCAGTTGAAGGAGGAGAGGAGTGACCAAGAAGCCTGCCAGCTCCTTTCACTGGACAATGTGACCCAGGACATCTGCGAAGGGAAATATGTTAATTAGGGGGAAAACCACAGAAACTTTTAGAGTTGGAACACAATAAATATGTTCTTTGAGGAATCTACCCGCCATGAAGTTCTAATTTTAGTGGATGCATTATTTGGAATGCTGACAATTACAACTATAATAATCTGGACACATGATGTCACTTCTTCCATCTAATCACAATTACTTAAGATGAGGAATGGCTTTACAAGGTCTCAGGAAATCCTGAGGTACTAGGAACTAACACTGTGGCTAATCTGTGTGTGATCTAAAAGGTCTTAGATCTTTGTAAAACCAGACCTAGTATATTCTTGTTCCTTTCATGTTTCCCCACCTTTGGCCATTCTACAATAAAAGCCTGTTACTTAAAATAATAATAGCCACATATTTCTTTTATAGAACCTTTTCTTATCTCCAATTTACTTGAGGTAAAATTACTTATTCCCCTAAGTAGTGTGTACTTCTGTTTTCAGCTTTAAAAATCAATTACCACTGGCAGAGAGTAATTAAAGAAACTAATGAGATGTTATTTTAAATTACAACCTGACTTTTTTCCCAAACATCCTTTCAGTGAGCTTCAACTACTCCTTTCTGCATTATTGCTTTTCATTGGGGGTGGGGGGTGGGGTTGTCTCTTTGTCAGCTTCTTTCCGTTCCTTGTTTTCAGTGACTTATTAGGAAATAATGAACTAAATATTTTAGTTAGGGATTTCTAAGAATTCTGGCAAGGTATTCCTTAAATGGAGTTTCCATTTCTCTGCAATTCATGCAGACCCATACTGGGATCTGTTGGAAAGAGTCGATACCATTGAAACACGATTAACATCCCTTGACACCAAAGTAGCATCCCTGGATGCCTTAATAGAAAGATTATCCAACCTCAAAAAAAAAAAAGACACAATGCAAAAACCTGAACACCCAATAGCTACAAACCACATCTCTACTCAACAACCACAACCCAATCCACAACCCAATCCACAAAAAAAACATAACCCAGACAAATATTGATATCCCAATCCTCATCAGAGAGGCTGTTGAGCGTGAACGGAAACGTCCAAACGCCATCTTATTTGGTCTAGAGGGCATCAATGATAATGATGACATCACAACTGTCCGAAACATCATCAGTGATTATCAAGCATCAACCATCTCCCCTGATGAAATACTTGACATTTCCCGCATTGGCCGAGAGCTCAAAAACAGTGATGGCTCTGTGACCCCTCGCTTCTGCAGGGTCATTTGCAAAAATGAATCAAGCAAATGCAAATTCATTTACACTATAAATTCACTCGCCAAAACCAACACCAACCATAAGAACCTCCGTTGTCGCCCTGACCTAACCATACAGCAACGTGCCCGCTCCCGTGTACTCCGCACTGAACTCAAAAAACGTCTCGACAATGGGGAGAAGGACCTGTACATTGACTACCATGCTGACTGTATCAAAAGTAAGTCACACATCCCGCAACTCAGCTTTAACCTTCAACCACAACCCTACCTCAACCAATCCACCATCACCCAAGACTAGGCACGCACGCCCCTAACTACCTCAACTCCAACTACTGCTGGCCTTAAATGCAAGCTACTCAATGCAAGAAGCGTTGTAAATAAAATACCTGAATTTTTCCTCCTACTAAATATGGCTAAATTCGACATTATATTTGTCTGTGAAACATGGCTCAATGCATCTCTCCCCGACTCCATTACCACAGTAAGAGACTATCATGTTTACCGATCAGATCGTGAAATTCGTAGAGGAGGTGGTGTTGCTATCTTCTACAAAAAGTCCTTACATCTAAAAAATATCCAAGTTACCCAGGAGCTTGCTCTTCCTGAGACCATTATCTGTGAACTATCCTTAAATATCGCAATTCGATTCTTACTATGTTACAGAGCACCTGATTATGACATTGAACATGTAAACAAGCTAAATACACTACTAACATGGGCAGCATCCTGCCCATACCCTTTTATCTTTCTTGGTGATTTCAATCTGCCTCATATTGACTGGACCCTAAATGAATGTACAACTGAAACCATACATGCAACCTTTTACAATGCTGTTACAAATCTGGGACTGGAACAGCTAGTATCCAACAACACTAGACTAAACAACTGCCTCGATCTCATCTTCTGCAATAGTTTGAATTTAATTTACGGAATACAAACTAAAGAACCCTTTTCCAGCAATGACCACAATATGATTGACTTTTGTCTCAACATACGTCCACACAAAAACCACCACAATGATGTGATCCCCAATTATAATTTCAAAAAAGGCAACTATGATCTTATAAACAACGATCTCTCATCCCTTGATTGGCAATCTCTATTCAATGGATGCAATACTGTTGAAGACCATTACAACGTATTTTTACTTGAAGTCAAAAGAGTCATCAAACTATATGTACCAACAACTACTCCCAAAACAAAACAAAAAAACAGATTGCCCATAACAATAAGGAAACTTCAATCCAAAAAGAGATCACTCTGGCGGAAAAACAAATCTGGTCACGTTGCCAATTTCAAAAGCCGATACAAAAATTTATGCCACCAAATAAAGACCGAATGCACCAATTATCATATTAAACAAGAGGAAAACCTTCTAAGCACCAATTCCACCAATGCTTTTTACAATTTTGTAAACAACAAACTAAAAGATTCAAGGTCCATCCCACCCCTGATAGGACCTAATGGTAAAGACTGCAACGACGACACCATTAAAGCCAACATCTTTAACACATTTTTTGGCTCAGTATTTGTAAACAGCAATGGATCATGCCCAGCATTTCCTAGCCGAACCACAGATAACTACAGTGATCTAATACATATCGATTTTACAGAAGACAATGTTGAAAAAGCACTACGCAATCTAAAACCATCCCTATCTATTGGACCGGATGGAATATGTGCCTATCTCTTAAAAAAGTTATCCACTGCCATAGCCGAACCTCTAAGCATAATCTTTGAAAAATCTTTCAGGACCAGTTCCTTGCCTAACCTATGGTCACAAGCCACAGTCATCCCCATCTTCAAAAAGGGAGACCCCTGCCTAGTTGAAAATTACAGACCAATCTCCTTATGCTGCGTCACCTGTAAAGTCATGGAATCAATTATTAACCAATCCATCATCCTCCACTTAGAGACAAACAACCTACTCTCCAATAAACAATTTGGTTTCAGAAAAAAGCTATCCTGTAATCTGCAACTCTTACACTGCAAAAACATATGGACTACACAACTTGATCAGGGCAAAACAATAGATGCAATCTACATAGACTTCTGTAAAGCCTTTGATTCAGTGGTACATGACAAACTACTACTAAAAATAAAATCCTATGGTATCTCTGGACAACTGCATAACTGGATAGAAGCATTCCTGTCAAACAGACAACAAATGGTCAAAATTGGGAGTGTCCTATCAAATTCTGTACCTGTCAATAGTGGTGTCCCCCAAGGCAGTGTTCTAGGACCAACTCTCTTCATACTCTACATAAATGACCTCTGTGATCATATTAAGAGCAACTGCGTTCTTTTCGCTGATGATGTAAAGCTGTTCAATACCACAGACAATACTGCTACCCTTCAAGAAGATCTTGACTGTATATCAGAATGGTCAAACAAATGGCAACTTCAAATCTCAACAAATAAATGCTCTGTCTTACATATTGGCAAAAAAAATCCGAAAATAAAATACAAGCTGAATAGTCAAGATCTTGTTGATGATCCAAGCTCTGTAAAGGACCTTGGAATACTCACCTCTAATGATCTAAGTGCTAGTGCCCACTGCAACTACATAGCCAAAAAGGCATTAAGAGTTGTTAACCTAATCTTACGTAGCTTTTTCTCTGGTAATATCACACTACTAACTAGAGCATACAAAATATTTGCTAGACCAATACTCGAATACAGCTCATCAGTCTGGAACCCACATTACGTATCTGATATTAGCACAATTGAGAAAGTCCAGAAATATTTCACAAGAAGAGTTCTCCACTCCTCTACTCGTTGTAGAATACCTTATGCCACCAGACTTGAAATTCTAGAACTAGAAAACCTTGAATTACTCCGTCTTCGGTCTGATTTAAGCATGGTATATAAAATCATACATTGCAATGTCCTACCTGTCAATGAATACTTCAGCTTCAACCATAACAACACAAGAACACACAACAGATACAAACTCAAGGTTAACCGCACCAAGCTTGACTGCAGGAAATACGACTTTAGCAACAGAGTGGTCAATGTCTGGAATACTCTACCCGACTCTGTAGTTTCTTCCCCAAACCCCAAAAACTTTAACCTTAGACTGTCTACTATTGACCTCACCCCTTTCCTAAGAGGTCTGTAGGGGGCGTGCATAAGCGCACCAACGTGCCTACCGTCCCTGTCCTATTGTTTCTTTTATTTTTCTTTTATTTTTCTTATATGTACTCATTTCATGTATTCATAGTTATGTATTCACTTTTACTTATCTCGTAAACAATTGACAAATAAATAAAATAAATAAAAAATAAATAAAATTAGAGCCACCGTGGAATCAGCACACCAATATATGGAGGCTTTCCATACAAGAAATTGCTTTCTATAGTTAACTTCAGCAGCCAGGTTAATTGTATTGCATTCATTTAAGAGCGCCATTGAAGAGTCTATAGAGTCATTTAAATGCATTACTGACCCTTCTATGCATTAACTTTTCAGGTGACTATACTAAAAGGCTCCCATGTGTAGATTATGCAATACTATGGTTAGTTATTCTGGTGGGAGAAAGTGAAACACATGGTAACTTTAAGAGGAGAAAGAGCAATAGCACTTAGACTTATACACTGCTTCATAGTGCTTGACAGCCCTCTCTACAGTGTCAGCCCTTTTGCAGAGTCAGCATATGAGGATCAATAGAGTATAGTATACATTTGTGAATATGTTAACCTGGAGTGATTAATTACTTTAGTAGGTCAGAGCAAGATCCAAACTGGATTCATGTTTGGAGGTCACTGGGTAATATTGAGACAGACAATGATTGGGTTTTGATGGTATATAGCCATAATGGGGTTGGTCTGATTTGATGAGTATACCATTTGAATCTGCCTTTGTGTTTTGATAGGCACACGGTGTTACATGTGTGAACCTTGCCAATTGCCTCTTGGTCAGCAAATCGCAAGACAAGCCATGACTTTGTGTGTTATACCCTCACAACATTCCTCAGAGGTGGTTATTTAAACCAGTTCAGCACGCTCACTGAACCGGTTGTGAAACCAATAAAAGCCCGCCACTGAATATGCTGAACCACTTAGAGAGGGCTGTAAAGCAATATGGAGCAGTATACAATATAGGTTTAAGTGCTATTGCTTTTGCTACATTTTCATTAATGCAATATATGTTTAAAGAGAAATAAATAAGAGGGCAGTTCTGTGGGCTGCACAATAATAAAACTAATAATCAATAGAATAAAGAAACTGCTAATTGGAATAGTATTTTTTTTAATCATTCTTTAAGCAATTCTAAATCTTCTTGAGAAGGTTTGATAAGCTTGCTGAAATGTCTTTTATTTCCCAATCAAATTTCTTTGGAGGCTTTGCAGAAGCCTCCATATTCACCTTGAATAATGCCACCTAAAGTTAAAAAAATGGTTATAGTTCAAAGAAAAATAAAGTGAAAAATGATATTACTTTTGACAAAAATCGGTAATATTTCTTTGAAAAACATTTCCTTATTTTTGCAGGGGGGAAAAACTGTTTTCACATCATATAAATATAATTTAGATAAAATCCGATAAAAAATGCAAAGTTTATGTTTACTGCATTGTTGTTGTTTTTTTGTTTGTTTGTTTAGCTCAGAAATTGCAATAGATATGCACAGGCTCATTATTTGTACATCTCTCTTTCTCTCTCTCTCTCTCTCTCTCTCTCTCACACACACACACACACCACACACAGGCTTCTGCTGAATGCTTATGGTTGGCGCTGCAGATGTCTCCCGCTGAGTGAAGTATCTTACCTTACGGAGCTGACAGGCACACCTAATGTGGCTACTTTTCCATTTTTTGCTTTGTTAAAACTGGCTGAAAGTTAGGTGTAATATACCGTTGGTGTATTTGCTTTTCAAAAAAAAAATTATATTTCTCAGCCAGCTGCATTTGGTATCGCCTATATAAAGTAGGATAAACAATTTCAGGAACTTTAATCACCTAATAGGCCTTAGTATGAACAGATTTGGAACTGAAACAAAAGAAAGCTAAATTGAATTAATTGGCCTCCAGATGAAGTTCTTACATAAATAGCACCAACAGAGTTAATACTATTAGAGTCAGGTCTTGATTAATGTGCCAATAGTCAAAATTTATTTTACTGGGTTAATTATTTAGAAGATTCCTTAATTTAAAATAAAGTTGCCATTCCCTCAGCTACAAATGTAGCCATTACATGGTATTTTTTTTTTTTATCTAATCAGATATTTAAATTCTAACACTGTCAACTACCTCATGGCATTCTTTTGATGACTTCAAGAAATGGCATTAAGAAACAAAATCTTTTCAACTGTGAACACATTCATATAAGTAACTCCACTAATTAAGCCTAAGGTCGAGCAGCAATTTAAAGAGCAGGAGCGCCACCGTGTGGATATGAAGTAGCCAAATATACTTTTCATGTTCTAGTTCAATAAGTGTGCATTTCTCAAAAAGGCTTTAGCAACTTGTGACTATCGAGCCACTTGCTGCTACTGAACAGCAATTCAGGCAGGGTTTTTTGAGTCTTAGGTAGCCCAATGGTGTTAGGCCTGGAAAAAATATATTAGGATTTATGTTAGTTACACTCTGTTTGAAAAGTCACGTATATTTGCATTAACAAAGTGTCAAATGACAATGGCATTCATACAATAGGCTCTGTAGAATCATGGGTTGCTTTTATTTCAACTTTTGTGTTTCTTCCAGCTGCCTGTCAAACTTTGTGCATGCTTCTTTCCTTTTTCTTTTTCCCTACTAATATTGTAGCTAATATTATTTATTAAATGTATATGCTGTCCATCTTATTATTGAGTAACAATTGATAATATTACTGTGTTTCTCATAAAATAAGGCCGGGTCTTTTTTTTTTCGAGCCCCGAAAAAATGGCTAGGACGTCTTTTGGGGGGTGACTTAATTTCTTCCCCCACGCACTTAATTTCTTCCCCCATGCACACCTCCACCTAGACTTCCCCATGCGCACTTACCTCTCCATGAGGCTGCCACTGGAAGTTCCCCAAAGGTAGAGTCACCAGCCGCTTCTATCGGTGGTAGAAGCGGCCTTGGGGCAAGCACCCATGCATACTCACCTCACCATGAAGCTGTTTCTATCAGGCGATGGAAGCTCCCCAAAGGCAGAGTCACCAGCCGCTTTGGGGTGAGGCGTGGCTGCCCACAGGGCGCTCCTGAGAGGAGCACCCCATGCACACTCTCTTCGAGGCCGTTTCTATCAGACGATGGAAGCTCTCAAAAGGCAGAGTCACCAGCTGCTTCCATCGGCTGATAGAAATGGCTTCGTGGCAAGGGGGATGCACATGGGAGAGTGGCTGCAAACTTTTCTTAGCAGAAGGGAAGCAAGCTGAGTTTCTCTCTCTCTCTCTCTCTCTCTCTCTCTCTCTCTCTCTCTCAACACACACACACACACACACACACACACACACACACACAAGCCCTTGTCACCCTGCACACCACCCCTGCTAGCCCTCGTCCCTGCACCAGGTCAGCCAAGCCCTTCTAGCGAGGGAAGGTCTCAACATCTGCGGGGTTCCCACTGCTGCCCTCTCCTCCCCAGGCCAGACCTTTTCCGGGCACCCTGCCAAAGTCCCGGGGCAGCCAACCTCCCTTTACCTGCTGCCACCGCTGGTTTGGGGAGTGGGGGAGGGCACCAGGGAGGGAAGAGGAGGCAGCAGAGCTCAGCTACCCTTAGAAGGGAGATCGGGCAGGCTCCTGAAAGGAGACGTGGGAGCGGTCCTCGTAGGAATGCGGCAGGGAAGCGGGGTGAATGTGAAAGGGTCACCGCCATGGCACAGGAGGGCGGGAGGGAGCAGGAGTGAAAAAGGGCAGGAGAGAAGCTAAACCGTCCTTTCTATTGCTCTGGTGAGGGCCGAATATTTGCAGGGACTGGTTGGAAAGGCCTAATTTTAGTATGAACCTTGAGTCATGGTGGGGGAAGCTGAATGGTGAAGGCACTCTGCACATGATCCGAGGCAATCCTGCCACAGCTCATGGGTGGCATTGTTAACAGTTGGGGGGAGTCTGATAACTTCAGCGATGCCTCCTTTTCTTTTTTTCTCTCTCTCTGAGCACCTGAAAGAGTGCCCGTCATTAACCAATTAACCAATGCCAGCCTCGGAATCCTTTATTTCAGCATAATTTGGAACGAGAGAGGAGACATAAAACCAGGGACATGGTGATGAGGTGCAGGCTTGTTTGTTTTTTTATTGAGTTCAATCACGAGACATTTCTTGATTTCATCGGACATCGGATGCATTCAGAAGAACTTTTAAAAAACTTGTGGGTGTAACTTTGAGAAGCAATGAGTTTGGTCCTCTCAAATGGAGGAGGTTAGGGATGGTCTTTGGAGACCTCCCCTCTCTTTTAGCTGAGGGAGACCTGGGCGATTTTAGGCTAAAAGCTGCCCCGGAGAGATTGATCAGAGAATGGCAAGAAAGCAAAACAAGAATACATTTGGGCTAAGGCGTTTTCTCCCATTCCCTCTGTCGCAATCTCACAATTTTCATCCAGACACAGATACGCGTGTGCTTTCTCTCCTGCCCCACTGATAGATTCAAAGACAACTAATGCGAGCTCCCCTCAAGAGGCCATTTCTATTGGCCGATGGAAGCTCCCCAAAGGCAGAGTCAGCAGCCACTTCTACCAGCCGATAGAAGCAACTGGTCACTCTGCCTTTGGGGAGCTTCTATCGGTCAATGTTCTATCAGTAGTAGATCTGGGTATTCTAGCCTAGGCTACCTGCATGGCGCTCCTAAAGGCAAGTTTTCTCCCCACCTTCCCTTCCCATTTCTCTTTACCCCATGTAGTTCTAACAAACAATGTGAGAAATGGTGGGGAAACGCATGGTTTAAATAGGCCTAAATTTTGGGGACGGGGCTTAATTCCACCTCATGCCTAGAAATCATGCTGTGCCTTCCTATTGGTGGAGGCTGTATTGTTGGAGAAACATGGTAATAGACTTAATTGATAATATTAATAGACAATATTAGACTGTAACACTGCTAGTCTAATTCTTAACTGTGTCTTGTACTTATTAGATTTGAGTGCCTTTAAATTGTTATTTTTTTCAGGAATAACCAACATCTAACCTCTGAATTTATATTTATACATTATTCTGCAATATACTGTAGATAATGTGAATCAAAATGTGCTCATCTCAGTAAAATTGTTCTTTATTGTCTACTCAGGTCTGTCCTACTTGTTTTTGCCATGAATCATAGAATTTGAATGGGTTACTTAGATAATCAAATCAAATCTCCTGCTCAGAGTAGTAATCCCTGTTGAAATATCCCACGGATGGCTGTCTGGCCTCAGCTTGAACATCCTAGTAAAAAGAAGCCCACCATTACTTAGAGTAATTGCTTCCACTCTTGAATTGCCCTTAATATTAGGATTGGTTTTTTTTTCATTTTTTTTTCATAATGTTTAAACAGAATCTGCTTTCCTGGACTTAAATGCATTATGCTGGACCTTAGAGTCTGGAATGAAAATGGAGGTCTTGATCTCCCATGTCACATTCTTTCAGATATTTGAAGAGAATTATCACATCCCCACCAATCTTGTGGGTTTTTTTTTAACCAGCTCCCCCACCTCTTTTTACAAGGCTTAGTTTCTAGCCCCCTGATCCATCCCGTCTATAACTTGTACATAATTCTTTTTCCATTTTGACTGAATCCTTTTTTAAAGTGTGGTGTATTATTTCTTCTGAGATGAGCAGCAAAACAGAGCAGAATTATTTGATCTATGGCAGATTTCTTAGTAACATATTTACATTTCTCATACATTTCCTAGTAATATATTGGTTGCAACTATATTTTTTGTTCTGATGAGATATACCTACATGGGCCTGGTTTCAATCATATATGCTATTTTGTGGTGGTATAACGTGTGTGTGTGTGTATACCGTGTTTCTCCAACAATACGACCTCCCCCAATAAGAAGACCTAGCATGTTTTCTAGGCATAAAATGAAATTAAGCCCCTCCCCCCAAATTTAGGCCTTTTTTAAAACATGAAAAATGGGGGGAAGGGCGGGGGGACTTGCCGTTAGGAGCGCCCCACAGGCAGCAATTCCTCACCACCAGCTGCTCCTAATGGGCGATCATGGCAGAGCACAGAGAGCTCCCTACTCCTGCCAAACACCTTTGCAGCAGACCCTAGACCTTGAGCGCCTGCTGCTGTTGATTTCCCTTCTGCCCATGCCGCCGCTGCATTTGGAGCTGCCGCTTCCACGTTTGGAGCGCTGCCGCTATTTGGAGCACTGCTGCTGTTTGGAGCTGCCGCTTCCGTATTTGGAGCTGCCGCCACATTTGGAAATGCTGCTTCCGCATTTGGAACCCCACCACTGTTTGGAGCACTGCCGCTGTTTGGAGTTGCCATGTCCACATTTGGAGCTGCCACTGTGTTTGGAGCTGCTGCTTCTGTGTTTGGAGCACTGCCGCTGTTTGGAGCACCACCACCATTTGGAGCACTGCTGTCAATCCAAACATGGCAGCAGCTCCAAACGCGGAAGTGGAAGCTCCAAACATGATGGTGGTGCTCCAAATGGCAGCGGCACTCCAAACACAGAAGCAGCACTCGAAACATGATGGCAGTACTCCAAATGGCAGCAGCACTCCAAATGGCAGTGGCACTCCAAACATGGAAGTAGCAGCTCCAAACGTGGCGGCGGAATGGGCAGAAGGGAAAACAACAGCGGTGGGTGCCAAGGGTCTTGGGTCTGAAGCAAAGGTGTTTGGTGGGAGTAGGGGGCTCTCTGCGCTTCACCATGATCACCTATTAGGAGCAGCTGGTGGTGAGGCTGCCCACGGGGAATTAAGTCACCCCACAAAAGACGGCCTAGCCATTTTTTCGGGGCTCAAAAAAAATATAAGACCCAGCCTTATTTTATGAGAAACACGGTGTGTGTGTGTGTGTGTGTGTGTGTGTGTGTGTGTGTATGGTATTCAGCTTTGTTCGGGTATTTTCCCACGTCATTATAGTTGTGCTTTTAAAGTTTTAGCAAAGTAGCAACAGACGAACACTATACAGAAGCCTGATGATGACAGATGAGATTCTGCCGCAATGTTGCTACAACTTTAAAAGCACAACTATAATGACGTGGGAAAATACCCGAACAAAGCTGAATACCATAAATATAAATACCCGCGAAAGCTTAAGAATATATGTATATACATAAGAATATAATAATATATATAGTAATATATAATAATATATTCCTTTTCAGAAAAAAATGTGTTTCAGTTTCAGCAAACAATAGTACAACAGACACAATTATACCCTAACTGTCCTTTCCCACTTGACTTTGCAAATGGAGCAAGGTCAGAAAATTATCATAACATTCTGCTAATTAAAGTAAGATACATTAAGATATTAATTAAATTATTAAATAATTAAATAAAAGATTCTATTTAAGATATTAATTAAAGTAAGATACACACAAAAATCATCACAATGATCCCCAGTTATAACTTCAAAAAAGGCAACTATGATCTTTTAGACAACAATCTCTCATCCCTTAATTGGCAATCTCTATTCACTGGATGCAATACTGTTGAAGACCATTATAACATATTTTTACTTGAAGTCAAAAGAGTCATCAAACTGTATGTACCAAAAACGACTCCCAAAACAAAATTTAAAAAAAAAACAGATTACCCATAACAATAAGGAAACTTCAATCCTAAAATAGATCACTCTGGTGGAAAAACAAATCTGGTCACGTTGCCAACTTCAAAAGCTGATACAAAAATTTATGTCACCAGATAAAGACTGAGTGCACATTAAATTATCATATTAAACAAGAGGAAAACCTTCTATGCATCAATTCCACCCGCGCTTTCTACAATTTTGTAAACAACAAACTAAAGGACTCAAGGTCCATCCCACCCCTGATAGGAACTAATGGTAAAGACTGCAACGATGACACCATTAAAGCCAACATCTTTGATGCATTCTTTGGCTCAGTATTTGTAAACAGCAATGGATCATGCCCAGTATTTCCTAGTTGAACCACAGACAACTACAATGATCTAATACATACCAATTTTACAGAAGACAATGTTGAAAAAGCACTACGCAATCTAAAACCATCTCTGTTTATTGGATCGGATGGAATATGTACCTACTTCTTAAAAAAGCTATCCACTTTCATAGCAGAACCTCTAAGCATCTTTGAAAAATCTTTCAGGACCAGCTCCTTGCCTAACCTATGGTCACAAGCCACTGTCATCCCCATCTTCAAAAAGGGAGACCCAAGCCTAGTTGAAAATTACAGACCAATCTCCTTATGCTGCATCACCTGTAAAGTCATGGAATCAATTATTAACCAATCCATTATCCTCCACTTAGAGACAAACAACCTACTCTCTAATAAACAATTTGGTTTCAGAAAAAAAACTATCCTTTAATCTGCAACTCTTACACTGCAAAAACATATGGGCTACATAACTTGATCAGGGCAAAACAATAGATGCAATCTACATAGACTTCTGTAAAGCCTTTGATTCAGTGGTACATGACAAACTACTCCTAAAACTGAAATCTTACAGTATCTCTGGACAACTGTATAACTGGATAGAAGCATTCCTGTCAAACAGGCAACAAATGGTCAAAATTGGGAGTGTCCTATCAAATTCTGTACCTGTCAACAGTGCTGTCCCCCAAGGCAGTGTTCTAGGACCAACTTTCTTCATACTCTATATAAATGACCTCTGTAATAATATTAAGAGCAACTGCGTTCTCTTCATAGATGATGTAAAGCTGTTCAATACCACAGACAATACTGCTACCCTTCAAAAAGATCTTGACAATGTATCAGTATGGTCAAACAAATGGCAACTTCAAATCTCAACAAATAAATGCTCTGTCTTACATATTGGCAAAAAAAATCAGAAAATAAAATACAAGCTGAATAGTCAAGACCTTGTTGATGATCCAAACTCTGTCAAGGATCTTGGAGTACTCATCTCTAATGATCTAAGTGCTAGAGCCCACTGTACCTACATTGTCAAAAAGGCATTAAGAGTAGTTAACCTAATCTTACATAGCCTTTTCTCTGGTAATATTACACTACTAACTAGAGCATACAAAACATTTCCTAGACCAATGCTTGAATACAGCTCATCAGTCTGGAATCCACATTATGTATCTGATATTAACACAGTTGAGAAAGTCCAGAAATACTTCACAAGAAGAGTTCTCCACTCCTCTACTCGTTGCAGAATACCTTATGCCACCAGACTCAAAATTCTAGAACTAGAAAACCTAGAACTATGCCGCCTTCGGTCTGATCTAAGTATAGTATATAAAATCATACATTGCAGTGTCCTACCTATCAATGAATAGTTCAGCTTCAACCATAACAACACAAGAGAAAACAATAGATACAAACTCAAGGTTAATCGCACCAAACTTGATTGCAGGAATATGACTTCAGCAACAGAGTGGTCAATGTCTGGAATACTCTACCTGACTCTGTGGTTTCTTCCCCAAACGCCAAAAACTTTAACCTTAGACTATTTACTATTGACCTCGCCCCTTTCCTAAGAGGTCTGTAGGGGGCGTGCATAAGCGCACCAACATGCCTACCGTCCCTGTCCTATTGTTTCTTTTATTTTTCTTATATGTACCCATTTCATGTATTCATAACTATGTATATACTTATACCTATTATCTTGTAAGCGATTGACAAATAAAATAAATAAAGAAATAAAATAAACTTGGAAGATAAATGGTTGAATATTCATCAGTCTTTGCCAATCAAGTACTTCTCAGATGTTTTTCACTCCCAGCAGTCCTCACCCACATGCTGATGTGGAAGAAGGTTGTCACAATCCATAATCTCTGAAAGGCAGAAGTGTGGGGATACAGAAATGAATGAAGAATTACAAGAACAAGTGGAGATCACGGATGGAGAAGGATCAGAAAAAGAGTGTACTTTGATATTTGTGTTCTGTGGCTGTCAAGCATTGATGGTGAGCTTTGTAGGTGCCTGTTCTATGTTCTTCTTCATTTTTTCTGGAGGATTATATGGATGGATCTTCACCAATAGCCTATAGTTAACCACATTTGATGAAATACAATTCATGTAATGCAGCTAACTACAGCATACAAATTTTATCACAAATGCTGTTATAATTTTAGATTAAAAGTTCTTCTTTCCTGCCCTCTCCTCCCTTCCCATTAATACTTGCTTTAATATGCTCACAGGGCCATTAACAGATTTAGTTACATATATTGCCTGAATTCAACCACAATGTTGTCATACAGACATAAAAGAAGTTCATAAATCTACTTGATAAACTACCATATGTTATATAGTGCTGAAATGTCATCCACTAAATTGCCCTAGTTCAGAAAACTGAATATTTGTGGCTGTTACAAGACTTTTAGTGGAATAAATTTCTCCAGGTCCCTCTTGAATTTTGAATATGTCCTGAACTGGGTTGTTATCCTTCTAAAACAAATAAGCAATAATCTACATTGCAGTTATGATGACACCTGAAGAGCAATGTTTGCATGAATCCAACACTGATTAACAGCCAATATTATTTTTTTTCTTTCCAGCAACTACCATGCTGATACAATTCTTTGTAGTATTGAGAGCAAATGAGAAAATTAACATTTTAAGGTCTGGAAGGAAAAACAATTGCTACCAGTTTTTCTATCAAAAAAGGTCATAATGAGTAGCTGAACCTTGTGAAATTAATTAAAATACTTTGTAACATCATAAAGCTCTTTAATTTCCTTTGTGCTTGGTCGAATGGTTCAGCTGCAATTACTCACTTCTTTGGCACATTTAGAAATGACTTTTCTTGCTATCTAACCATAATGATAACAAAAAATTCTGTCATTATACATACTTTCTTAAAATTAAAATGTAATCATCAGGCAGTTGTGTTTGGGAAGATGTACTTGATCTTGACAGTTATGATTTATGTTTTCCAACGTAACTAGATTGTTTTCAGAACCTCTATCATTTTTAATAAAAACTGATAAATTAAGCCATTAAGAATACACCTTTCTTTGCTCATCTTGGCATGAATGGCTTTGAAATAGTTTAAATGAAGATCCAAGAAAACAGAAGGCTGATTATGGTTTTTGAAAAGGTTGCATTTTTAGTATTCCATTAATTTTGGGACACTATGAAGTACAAATTGCTTGCATTGATATGTATAATGGCAATAAATAGTCATAATGTCTTTATATTAGCAGAATTAAACTCTTGACATGCCTGATAAGAACATGAAATTTGTCTTTTTCAGTTAAAATAGGCCACTGAGTCTACCATTATATTTCCTTGAGCCAATAATGCAATACTCCTTAGTACACACGAATGCTGCCTAAAGAAACCTTTTCTGCAGTAGATTCTGCAGTAGATTCTAGATAACAGGAATCCTGACCCCATTCCTCCCTAGTAACAAGCCACCCCAATCCTGAAGGGCCCTGACCTGCCTCGTCCTTCTCCTCCCCACATTCCTCCAAAGCCAATGATGCCACCCCCTAGATCTCCATTGGCTCCTGCTCTGGTTCGTCATCCTCTGCAGATTCAGGCTCTGATGGAGGCATACCAACTCCATCCAGAGAATGAGTTAGTGAATAGCAAAGTCTAAAAATCTAGGGTTATATCTTATAATAATTATATAGACTATCTCTATTTTACCTGCAGTTGGAACGCGACATGTCCTCACATTTTTAGATCCATACTCAATGTGAAAAGCCTTGTTTTCTTCCAGAGCTCAAGATGAATGTTGACTGGCATTAAGACAATCAAACTCAGTTATTTCCTTTGAGAACCTAAGACAACTTCAGAAAGACAAGACACATTATCTCCTATGCATAGCGATTTACAATGCCTAGTAAGAGCACACATTCATTACCTTCTCTGTGCTTACTTGTTCTCCACATTTTATCAAATGGCCTGCATGTACTGAGTAGAAAGATAAGCTCCTGGCATGCACTGTATGGCCTTACTGTTGGTTTGACGTTTACATAGTGTAATAAGGTTGTCCAGTTTGTTCTTTGCTCAGCTTTTCTTGTTCTCTCTTTCATGAGAGAAGACAAAGGGGAAAATAGAATGTTATATAGCCTATTTTACCTACTTATCTCTTTTGGTCAACATGCCTTTTTTCTTTAGCATTTGAAGAATTTGCAGGAAATAACAGGGAGAAAAGGTGAGAACAAATACCTCAAGTCTTTTTCTCTCTGTAGAATTTTCTAGAAATAACATCCCAGGAGCAAAAAAAAAAAAACCCTTAATAAGCACACGTCCCTGAAAACTAGCTCAAACTGTGTTCCCTTTCTAACAAATATCCCAAAGGTGCTTTTTCGGGAGGCAATGGACTTTCTTGTTTTGTTTTGTTTTTCCTTTTTTTCTTTGAAGACATTTCGCTTCTCATCCAAGAAGCTTCTTCAGCTCTGACTGGATGGTGGGAAATGGAAGGATTTATATCCCAAGACATAGACTTTTAGCTGTGTAATTTGGGATGAACGCCCTTCAAATGCTGTGGGAGCATGAATGGATTTCCAGAAAAAACTACAGAAACCAGGAGCACTACTCAGGTGACCCTGAGGACACAGATAACATCTAAGTGCTTCAACTACCCTCAAAAAGGATGCAAATGACCAGCTGTCTACAAGGACAGGGATGTGTGCTTATTACGGGTTTTTCTTTTGCTCTTGAAAAAGCATTTTGAGATAACCATGACCTGGATGACTGAGAATCGCTATAGATTTCTAACATCAGGTTTCCAAGTGATGAAATCCATTTAAAAAGAAAAGAAAAAAGTCCATCCTGCAAGACAAATTCTTTTATTTAAGAACGCATAAAATTGGCATGGTAATTCCAGATCTGCCACAACCTGGAATTACTTCACAATAATAAAGTTAGAAACAACCCCCCAAAGTCACATTCTCCAATAGAAGTAATTCAACGTTGCTTGATGTCATAAATCTCCACCTCAAGGGGCCCAGGCATGGACAGCTCATTTCCAATGGGAAGAAGAATCGCCTAGCCAAAACACTCTCTTTATCTCCACTCCTCCTTCCTTAGAAATATGGCAAGCCCGAAACCCTTTCCCCCATGACTGCCACAGAGAAAAAAATAAAAAGAATATATACTAAGCCTAACTAAAATGGCTACACATATGTCAATTTCGAGCTTGACAATAAATAGTTTTAAAAGCTTCAGTCATAAAAGTAGAGATGGGAGGATAATAACATTTTCATTTTGAATGAAAAATCCAAATATTGTATATATCAAAGCTGATTTATTTTAAAATCCTTTCCTGGATACTCCAAGTATATAGTCTGCTTATTCCAGAATCATATAGCTGAGGAGGCCTCATAGAAAACCAATTAACTAAGCAAGAAAGTCAGGCACTTGAATCCTATATTCACACTCATTTTTGTACATTTCTATATCTCTTGGATTTTGTACTCAAAACTGGAAAAAAAATTAAACACTAATTTTAGGTTTTGTTGATTAGAATGCTTTCATTGTTATAGAAATGGCTTGAAATTCTTAGAAATGTAACACACAAATATCTCTCTCTCTCTCTCTCTCTCTGTGTATGTATGTATGTATGTATGTATATGTATATGTATATGTATATGTATATGTATATGTATATGTATATGTATATGTGTATATATGGATCTTTGGTTATTCGGGTTTTCTCCTGCGTAAGATTGGAAGTATCTAGGCAACGTTTCGATGAAGTCTCATTCATCATCTTCAGGCTCTGTGCTTCTAAGAGTAATGTGAGCTTGCAGCTGCTTCTTCCTTTTAACTGCTAGTGGGGGTGTGACTTGATTGGGTGGGGGCTTGGCTGTGTTCTGATTGGGTGGGGGTGTGTTCTCATTGGTAGGGGGTTTGGCTGTGTTCTGATTGGTTGGGGGGTTGGCTGTGTTCTGATTGGCTGGAGGCATGTTTTGTTCAGGTTGGGGCTTGGTTGTGCTCAGGTTAGTCTTAGTTGCTGGGGGATTTGAGTTGGTGAGCTGTGATCCTGCTGTTTGGCTTCGAGTTCATGGTCGTGCCGCATCTTCATGGTGGGTGTCAGTTTGCTTCATGTATGGCTCGGAGGGGTTTGAAGTGGATAGTGATGCAGCTGCAGTGCAGCTTCTGGTTTGTGGTCATGTCTCATCTTCTGTGTGGGTGTGAGTCTGTTTTCTACGTGGAAGTGTGGTGGTGGCATCTTGTGTGGCTCTCATGGGTGTGGGTCTGGTGTCATTCTTCATGTAAGGTACTCATCTGTTCATGAGGGCAGGTTTCCAAATGGCTGGTAGGCGGAAGGTGTCATCTCGTTTATCCATGCTGTGTGGGCGTTTTTCTATCTCTATAGCTTCTCTGATTATTCTGCTGCTGAAGTGTTCGGTTTTGGCGATAGTTCTGGTATTTTTAAAGTCAATCTCATGTCCTGTGGCTTTGAGGGGTTGGACCAGGGAAGAGGTCGGTTCTTCTTTTTTGATTGAGTTCTTATGTTCTTCAATGCGTGCACATATATATATTTGTTTTCTTAAGTTTTCGCGGGTACTTACATGTATGGCATTCAGACGGACACAATACAGAAGCCTGATGATGGCAGATGAGATTCTACTTAAACGTTGCTACAACTTTAAAAGCACAACTACAATGACGTGGGAAAATACCCGAAGAAAGCTGAATAACATACATATATACATATATACATATATACATACATACATATATACATATATACATATATACATACATGCATACATGAATACATGCATACATGCATACATGCATACATACATATATATATATATGAAATATTATTATTCATTGTCTACTTTTAAAACTGTATGGATTTATAAATGCATTTTCTTTTAAATATATATTTTTAAAGTTTTTTTATTGTTTAAGTGCAAGTATCAGAAAGTTTGTAAAATTTGTGTAAAATGTCAAGCTGTTCTGGAAAAGCTGTCTACAGGTATGTAAAATAAAATAATTTTTAAAAAAGAGAATAAAATTTTAAACAGTTGGCCACTGGAGGGCAGTATTTATTTGTAGAAAAATCAATTATATCTCTGAGGACTTTACCTTGGTTTCAATCTCTCATAATAAGAACTATTCTTTTAATAAGAATAAAACTAAACTTTAAAAAAGTCAAATCAGTTTGTCTTTTCTTATCCTGTCAAGAAATTTGACCACTTTATCTCTCATGGTAGACTTTATTTTTAAAAGATACATATCTAAGTATATATCATACTCTGAAGTTGATTCTTAATGAAAAATGCAATATAATCTGATAATTGTGATTGTTCTGTGGGTTTATATCTATGTGTGCCTAAAGCAAACAAACAAAAAAGAAGTTGTTTTTTGTAAGTTAAAACAATGTCTCTTTCCAGATCATCTCCTGATATCTCGAGACCCATATATAACAGATTCCTGTTGGGAGTTGAAAATGATGAGGCCTTGATGCTCTTATGGGTAATGCTTTAATCCTTTTCCATTCTTATATTTTATATCTACACGCAGCCCCTGGAAAAGGCTATATCTTGACCAGGGATAAAGAGCAACTATGGTTACTTGGTAGCTTCAGAGAATCCTGGATGAAATGGATGCCTTCTAGTTGGGATTCGGCCCACGCTATGGGACAGAAACAACAGTAGTCACTTTCTTTGCTTTTTACATGAATCCACTGGGTGTGACCATCCACACCCATGAGATGAAGTTTCATCTGTATGTTGATGATACTAAAGTTTATATCTTCAGCCAAGTGTTTCTTTTGCTGCCCTCTCACAGTGCCTGGAGGCTATAGGGAGTATGACTAGGGGAGAACAGGCTTTGGCTGGACCCTGTTAAGACTATGGGTGTGCTGGGCTTCAAGATATGGAAGTTTAACATCTTTAGTTCTGGATAGGATTGCACTGCCTTAGACAGATCCCATTTGCAACTTGGCAGTTCTCCCGAACTCACAACTCCTGTTCAATGGTGGCAATCATGGCTAGGAGAGCTTTTGCGTAACTTTGTGTTGTGCACAGATACTCCTTTTCCTGGATCGTGAGTTCCTGCACTCAGTCACTCATGTCTTTTGAGGAGAGAGCCATCCTTACCCTTTTGGCCTTCTGAAATAGCCTCAACACCTGTCTCAAGCCTGGAGCCTTGATGGGACCATTCCAGGCTGGATATAGTTAGTGGAAGATCCTCATACCCTCCTCCCTGGTTGTATTTTGGTTCCTAATTTCTATAATTTTAATATTTAATGCTTTAATGTTTTGCATTTTTTATTTTTATGATGTTGCAAGCCACCTAGAGTTATCTGACAGTGAGATGGATTTAACATAACACCAATACTATGGACCCACTATTTAGCTTCCTGTTGATTCTTCCCAACTGGTGTGGTCTAAGAGAACAGACTTGTTGAATCTCTTCCTACCAATGGAATGCTTTCTACAAGGACAACTTACCTGAGACATCTTTATTATATCCTCCTTCTGTGCAACAGCATGGTTCTGGATATCCCAACCCCAATCTCCCTATCATGCTTCCAGAGAGCTATGCTTCAGGACAATTTTGATTAACGTATCCTCGCACTGGATAGTGAAACTAATGGAGATCTGCTGATACATTTTGATTGTGTTAGATTTTAAATTCAATTCTATTCCTACACAAAATCTTTGGAGTATACAGTAGAAGTTGCAAGGACTGAAATCCCTTGGAATTTTGAAACTTCTCACAAGTTTTTCCTCCTTCTGGAACCTCCAAATTGTATTTTGGATGATGTGCATTGGAAATCCTCATCAGTTTTAAGTGGATATGAAAGTCTACAATTCTTAATTTGTCTACCTATCAGATTTCTTCCTAAACTCATGTTCATGTCAGGATTCCAGTACTTAAAACCCAAATATCACAATGAAAATCACAGCCTACATTTCTTTGAAAGTTTGTCTCCTCAAAGACATTCATGTTAACAATAGACACAAGAAAAAACTTATGTAAATGTGTTTATATAATCAAATCACCCATTACAATGTGTTAAATATAATAAATTAGCAATACTGATTTAAGCAGAATGCTTACTACCTGGAAAAGTAATAAGATATTATTTATAGGTCTTAGATGTGAACTTTCCCAGAAGTGTATTACTAGCCTTGCTGATTTCTGTTTTTTTTATATATCAGAAAGTAAGAACCTGTATATAATTATGCAGGATTATCACTTTAGGTGACACAGTATGACACCTTTATGGTGTCTTTGAAACTGAATTTACAAACTAATTTGCAGTGCTATGTAAGTATTTGTTGGCTGAAAGAGCAGGAGGAATGAGATGCACAACTTATGTAAATCTATCAAGTTGTGGACCTTTCCTATTTCTTATCATTCAACTGTCCATTCTTCTGCATTTTTTCAGACACTGTGAAAAACAGTTGCATTTCTTACCCATGTTTAATCTTTGCTTGCTGTTCTGTATTTGTTGGCTACCTTGAATTTGCTTATCCAGCAAAGTCTTGCTGGATAGAAAATCTTATCATTAAAAATATTCGCACCAGCTATATCCCATATTTGTTAAGTTCTTTCTTCAGTGATGCTCATTTATGTTATGACCATAGAAGATGGGCTCTGTTTTTCTAGCAATGTTATTTTAATGTAATATTTTCTGTTTTGTCTAATTAACAAAAGAACAATGTGGGAATATAGTTTTAATTATGTGATTCAAGATGACATTTATTATTTAAATTGACTGCTTATCCCATACACTTTAAAAGGATCTATGACAATTCACCATAACCAATTGGCTGCAGACAATTCACCATGGCCAACTTGCTGTGGTCAATTTGCTGCAGGACAACTCTCTGCAGGATAAGAGTTACACTAATATCAAAAAATAGTGGAATAGAATCATTGAAGAAAGTATGTAAAAGGAGGGACAGAATGAAATGTAAATGGCAAAAATTAAAATATTGTTAAATTTATTTTAAATAATTAAATAGAATTGTTAAATTGTCCCACCATGAGTTGTCCCATAACAACTTAGCCATGGCAAGTTGTCCTGCAGCAAATTGGTCATAGAGAGTTGGCCATGGCAAGTTGTCCCATTTCTACTTTAACAACAGATTGCACCAGATTGCAACCAGTCATGCTTTGACCATGGGAATGAGGGGGAATGAGTTGGTCCTAAAAAAAACATTTTTCAAAGTATGCATATTCAACTTATTATTATGAAGCCCTTGGTGGAATTGCCAGATCAACTACATAGTTGAGAAGGTCTGACTTGACTGGAAAAAAAAGGTACATCCTCTGAATTGCTTGTCTGGAACTGAAATTAAAGGAAGAGATCTAAGAGCATTTAAAGGCCCTCCATGTTTCATCTCTTGCCAACATACATATCTGTCTGTCTATTCTCTCTCTCTCTCTCTCTCTCTCTCTCTCTCTCTCTCTCTCTCTCTAATCTTTAGAAGGACATCAACTGACAACAGCAATGGGTAGATCCAAAGCCAAGCGCTTAAGCTACTATTTCTGGTGTGCTGCCTATAACCTATTAGCTAGCAAAAAGTTGAAGTCCTCTTTTGATGCTAAAAAATAGATCATGAACTAACCTAGCAGTGACAAGAAACATGCTTTGTTATTTATTCATTGAAAATGCTATGTACCGTATTTAATTGGTTTGCTTCCATCAGCATGTAAGCAGTTGCATGGCAACTCTAAGCTCCAGCTATACCTGGCAATATCATGGCTTTCCTAGGCTGCACATTCATTAGGAATTGTGGAATTGATACTTAGCACCTGATGACCTTGCAAGCTCCTCCAAGTTTAAAAAAATTCATCCATCTGAGATATCTGCAGCTTTCCTAACATAGCATGAGAAATATCCTGAATGTAGCTGAGATGAAACATTCCTACCTGACAAAAATCTGAAAAGGAACTGTTGATGAGTAAAATGCCATAATACTTTTTGAGCAGAAGGCTGCACTAGTAGATCACATTGACAAACCATAGAGGCCAGTCTATTTAGCTAGGCTGCCTAGATTAGCAGTTGCCTTCAGAATTGTTTATAGGGGGTTCTATGGCTTTCACTGCACAACTGCTGTTCTTCCAGTTCCCTGTCACTTTCTGTCAGGAGGCCAATGATGTGAATTATAAAAGCAGTGGGTGAGCTTCTGCTTAGATGTTTTTCTGCCTACATTCCAGCCTATATCAAGAGAATACATCTCTAGTCATTAGGACGGAAATCAATTTGAATTGTCTGGCAAACCCTGCCAATGCAGAGCAATTAAATTTAACTATATTGTATATAAGCTGAAGGAGGGAAAATGGATGGAGTTGAGGGAAATGTTAGGAATTTTAGAGTTGTCAGAAGTATTGCCTAGAAATAATTGAAAACATAACCTTACCACACCAGTTTCCTGCTCTTAAGAATAGAAACAATGCTCACACTTCAGTTAATTTTTTTTTTTTGCTTCATTCACATTACCAAGTAGCAATTTTTTAATCTTTACTTCTCAAACATAAGTGGTGTAGAACACCAGAAATAAATCCTGCATTTTCTGCTCCATTGTCTCAGATTATTTATTTGTTTGCTTGTTTGTTTATTTAGGGGGTGAGTATTATTTTTGCAAAAGGCAAGCTCCTTTCTAGTCTTCCTAGTCACCTGTTACCTACTGATAGTTATAGAAAAATTATATGTATGTATGTATGTATGTATACACTACTCTATAGTGATGACACTGTGCCTTTTATCCCTCCCCCCTCTCTCTTCCTTCCTTCCTTTCTTTATGTTTCTTTCTTTCCTTTCTTCTTTCTTTCTTTCCTTTCTTTCTTTCTCCTACCATATGATATCACATCCCTAACACTGTTTTTATAAGCCCATATGGCAAATAAATTTTGTTAACAGAACAGCTGTTTACACTTAGTCCAACACAAAAGCTGTTAGTTATACCTTCCAACTTAAAAAAACAGAAAATTAATCAGGCATACTGTACAGTACATTTCGCTAGAGCTCAAATGTTTAGTATTCACTAAGCAGAATTTTTATTTTTTTTATTAAAACACAAATCTATTTCAACTTTAAAAAGGCAAAAATCATATAAAATTGAGTATTAGCTTCTTTTCAAGGCACAGGACTTGTATATCCAAGAGTAACCATTTTTATATTAAGACTCATCATGTATTTGTTTTACAGATCTACCTGAATCATATGCAAATAAGAACTGATCTCTCAAATGAATTATATGATATTCATTTTTACAAGGGGTCCCTGCTTAGTAATCACTATTTCAGTGACCATTTCAGCTCAAAACATCATTGAATGAGTGGTACTTACAATAGTTTCTCAAAGTTTTAGCCCTAACAGCATCCCACAGTCATTTGACCACTTTCTGCAAGCTTCCTTCCTTGTCAGCTTCCTATAAGCAAAATCGATGGGGAAATTGTCAGGATATAGCAAAAGGTGACCATATGACATCCTTGTTTAATGACCTGTGGTGATTCACTTAACAACAGTAACAGGAAGTAATAGAATTTCCATGCTAAGCAGCATGATTACATAATGCTTAGGAACAGAAATTCTGATCCCAATTGCCATTATTAATGGTATGTGGGAAGGACTTTGGGAGACAGTATTGTATCAATAGATATAGCACTTAGACTTATATACCGCTTCACAGTGCTTTATAGCCCTCTCTAAGTGTTTTACAGAGTCAGCATATTGTTCCCAACAATCTGGGTCCTCATTTTACCAACCTCAGAAGGATGGAAGGCTGAGTCAAACTTCAACCAGGTGAGATTTGAACTGCCAAATTGCAGGCAGCCGGCAATCAGTAGAAGTAGCCTGCAGTACTGCATTCTAACCACTGAACCATTGTGGCCCTTATCAATGAGACACAGTTAAGAGAATAGTCAGATACAGACAACTTAACTCACAGCAGAAATATAGAAGTAAAAGACCCTCCCTATTTGCTTGAGCTGTAAAGGAAATGGAGAAAGAGATGCATTTTCAGACTTGCAAGATTCTGTTAAAGTAATCTAGATTTGACTCTGTGGTCACACTTCCTTTCTGGTCTATAATCAGTGATGGGATCCAAATTCTTTTACTACCAGTTCTGTGAGTGTGGCTTGGTGGGTGTGGCAGGGGAAGGATACTGTAAAGTTTCCAGTCCGAGCTGGTATTTGCCAGTTCTCCGAATCACTCAAATTTCCGCTATTGGTTCTCCAGAACTGGTCAGAACCTGCTGAATACACCTCTGTCTACAATGTAAGGCTGACATTAACTGAGAACTATTTGTTCACCATTCCTAATCTAATAATATTTAATTGTTCATGCTCACACTGACTGTATCAGCTGGGATTTGGGTGGTATAGAAATGTGATGAATGAATGAATTAGTTTGTATTCTCTTGAGATAATTTATATATGCTGTAGTATACAGGATCATACCCCAACTTCTGGAATTTAATTTCTTTAACAACTATTTTGTGCTTTCCAGATGTTTGCCTACCTAGAAACTAACAAGAAATTAAAATGCTTGTGTTTAAGCTTGTGTTTTCTGGCTCTGAGTTCCATTGTCTATGGTAAGGATTTAAGTTTGCTTTTAGTCACATTAGCTATTAGCTCTATTTTCATTTTCATTTTCTTGGCCTTTGATTAAATTATTTTTCTATACTTGATTCATGGATATTTCATCCAAATTAACCTTTGTAGTCCTCTTTTATAAATCCAGTACTTTTGAACAATTCTCAATTCTTTAGTCTTTTCCATCTTATGGAAACATTTTACATATGCATACATGATATGGAACTGTGATATGCATATGAATATAAAATATTCAACCTTCAAGGACAAGACTTCAGGTAAAAAACAACTTCTTGTTTGAATCTGATTATTCTGGATGGAGATAAATGGTATTAATAAGGAACAGCTGGAAAGTATCAGCCTCCATGGATGAAATAGGGGCAGGGCAAATGATGGGACTTAGATGTCCTGATATTATTAAATAATTTCTCCCTTGTGCCGGTTTTGAAATGATGCATGTGTGCCCATATTGAGCTCCTTGTGGTTTTTTATGAATGCCATGAAAGAGAACTTGCAGAAGCCTCCGACCCAACAGGCCTTCCCTTCAGTAGCAATTACTGGGGGGAAAAGTATGGTATTATATATTTATATTTTTCTATGATTGAAATATATACATATTATATATTTATATTTTTCTATGACTGTCTCAAATTTTGGGTGACATCTCTACAGTTGAGGTGTCTTGAGTAAGAGAGCTTCTAATCCTTATTTTCTCCTGATTTATAAAAATAGGAGGAAACATATTTGATTTCTTTCCATGCACCACTTTATAAAGTAATATATGGATGTCTTTGTATTTCAAGACTAATCATAAAAGAGCCATGGTTCCCCATTCCTAGTCTCGGCCAAAAATATAACTGCCACTATATCCCCAAGGGCCTAAACAGCCTAAAGAGGTGTAAAGATATGCTGCTGACCTGTGATACCCACAATTGGATTGAGATTGTAGCTGAAAAACTGTGTGTGGCTTCTCTGCATGGAAGATGGAGGTTGGCACGGCCTCAGTTCCCTTCTCTTTCACATCAATGCTTGTAATAATAAGTGACAAGACAAGAAAGAGGAATATGTAACAATCCCTGAACATTTGGCCAGAAAGGTCATGGTTGCTAAATTTACCTATAGGCTAGCTAGTTAAACTGAAAGAAATTAATGCTCCGGGGACACAGCAAAGTCTCTGATTTTCAGTTCCCAATCCAGAGTCATGTGATACCTAGTCAAGGTTGGGTCTTTCCAGTGGTGTATTAACCATTAAGCAGACTAAGCACGTGCTTAGGGCACCAAACCACAAAGTTGAGAATATGTCTTTGTTTGTACAGTATGTATAAAGGAGGGGGACACCAAGATTTGTCAGTGCTTAGGGCACCAGTGAGCCTTAATCTGCCACAGGGTCTTTCATTTTTGTGACCATAGAAACAAGGTCACAAAGTCACAGTGCCAAGTTTTCATACAAATCATAGTACTGGACTCTAAGGTAGGAGCTTATGTGCAGAATCTAACACTAGGTACTGTGAAAATTGGCCGTCCTTGGAGTATCTCTGCTGTCATTATTGAGGATCTCCTGACAGCATGTAACAGATTAGAGTCTTATCTTGCTTGGTTTGGTTTTTTTTTTATGTTATGCTTTTAAATTTGTTTGCTTGAGTTAGTAATAAAGCTTAAAAGCTCTTTATTCACAAGTGTACTTATTGTTCCTGGATTCAAAAGAACCAATTACCTGGGCATCTGATCATTGCCTTGACCCTTGGCAAAATACCTGGGTTTCTATATTCCTCTATCCCTAGAAATCCTCAAGGATACACTTTGAAAACAAGCTTTTTTTCCCTCTTTGACTATGTTATTATCTTTTTCTCTTTATTTACTATTTTGTTTCAGGGCTTGCTTGTTTTTTTTATAAATGGAGCAATCAAAGGATTTTGCTACCAAAGGCCTCTATTTTATCAGCTTACATTAATTAAACTACCAACTTGCATTTGTTGAGAAATGTCCAGGAGAGAGATTCTAGAATCATGAAGCTTGACAGTGTTGGAAAATATTTTGACGTATTCCCAGATATGTAGCTGGTGAAAGTAATATATGCTAGCCTCCTAGAATCATAAGTAATAATTCTGTCCTTGTATAACTAATATAAATACTGTAATGTTTTCCCATGATTAATTCCAAGAGTTCCACCAAAATTCCAACTGAACTATAATAAGTACTGTGAATGTAAAACAAATCTTTTGTGTCTGTTTATTTTGGCTAAACAATATAAATAACCAACTAAAATAATTTGCAATTTCTTATTCTGGAACACTATCTCCTCTCTTTAAAAAAAGAAATGAAACTCAGAGGACTTAAACTCTTCCAGTAGTGTCCACAGTCATTTCAGTGTAAGTTTATGACTTGAAAAATGTTACAGAATTCAAGAATTGAATCACCGAGCCCATCACTTTAGCTGTCAGTGTCTTAAATGGGTACATAAAACAAATCTTTTTGGTAGATAGACTTGTATAGAACAGTTAAAACTATCAATTCCTTTGTCAGTTTTATGGAAATGTATCCCAGTAGTACTGAGAACTTAGGTCTGAGGAAAGATCTTCTGCAGTTAAATATCTGCATAGAACTGATGGGAATTGCTAAACAGGACTGAAGTATTTATTGGTTTAAATCAATAAGATATTTATAGTGATGTTTTTGTTTCTTGAATCTTTTTGTTTCCATGCAGTTGACAGCTTCTTTGGAGGTTCTTATCTTTCCACATAATAAATGCCAAAAAATAAGCTGGGGAACACAATTACTTCAGAGACAGCAATATAGGAACATCCGAGATTTTATTATTGTTGTTAGAAAAGTGAAAAATGGGAAATAATATTTTGCCTATCAGAACAGGCCAAATATCCTGTTACTTTTCTTCATAGCGGAGTCTACAGAAATGTGTTGTATATATGCATGTTATTTTTTTCAAACTTCAATTCATTTTCATACATAAAACTACCAAATTTATTTCATTATTCATGTCAAACATTTTTGTTACATTCATTGAAACTCATCTGCCTGAAAGCTCCTTGCAAAAAAATGAAATCAACACAAACAAATAAAAATAAATAAAAAGCTTTGATAGTGCTGCTTGCCTGCCATTTTGACTTTTCTACACTCTTCATCCCTCTCCGTAGAAGCATTTGTAAGGAATAATGTTGCTTCTAGACCACTGTAACTAAAAAAAAAAAAAAAAAAAGATTACTGCCAGAAGAAGTCATTGAAAATGTATCAGATCAGGAAAGACCTCACCCTACAATTTCTATATCTCTATTTAGAAAAAAATGTTCATATCTTCATACATCAATTTCTGAATAAATGAATGGTATACATTATATTTAATTCAGTAGGTCAAACTTTTCATGGGGTGTACACTGAGAGAAGTTGATCTTGATTTATAAGCATGGAACTTAGTATTCTCTTTTGGGACTCCCCAAAGCCATTATTTCTAATTTCTGCTGTCATACTATGAAGGGTGACATGATGACAACTTTGTTACCTCTTACAAAGTTTTTGTTGGAACAATTCCAATATGGAGATAGATGATGGGAGGAGATGTTGGATTCAGTGATGGACACATCTGTCCTTAAATCAGAGTGATCCTTATAAACTGTCTACATACGGTTGCTACAAATAGACTGAAAAAGAATCCTAAGAGCTGATAATTCTACTTTCTCCTTACAATCCAGCTCAACTTGTTTCTTGCTGTGAGTGGCTGTGTTGAATGTGTATTGCATTACCCAGTCTAATATCTGGTTTATTTTTGAATAAACTTTTATTTAGAAACTAGGCTTCCATCTTCTTGTGTCAAAAAATATAGCTTTGGGAGAACTGTGCATAAACATGACTACAAGTTGATGTTTATGCACAGTTGATGATGATTTAAATACTAGACAATTTAAACTATCTTGCAGGTAGTATGTGTATATTCACTATATATTGAACTTCTCTGGCGGATTTTGACTAAGTTAGAAATTGGTAATAAAAACACTAGAGGAGGGATTTAAAGGTGTTTTTCAAAAGGCAATTGGACTTTCTTATTTTCCCCCCTTGAAAATATTTTGCTTCTCATCCAAGCATGTTTCTTCCTTTCTTATCCAAGCAGCTTCTTGGATGAGCATTGAAAAATTTTCAAGGTTACAAAACAAACAAACAAACAAACAAAATCCAGTTGCTTTTTGGAAAAGCACCTTTGGGACAACCAGGAGGGTATGACTTTTACCTTTAAAAAAATAATAAATTCAGTAAGCATACAATTTAAAGAAGTGCCAATATTTTTTACAGTCAAGACATGAATACAGTCTATTAAATTGCCCTAATTAAGCAAATTGTTAATATTTCTCTAATATAAAACTCTATAAAGAAAGAAAGAAATGTGCATCCAAAACTTTCAGGGGCAGAGGTAAGTTTTTCTTCTTTTCAGGGAAAGAGGCAGTATAACACTTTACACAGAAAATATGACTTGTTTATTTGTCCTTGTAGTACCCATTTGTCATGCCTGCATCCCTATACAATGCTACTCAACACCCACCTCTTTCTTTCTTCAGGGAACTATCAGACAATAAAGGCAACATTTGAAACTGATTGCTAATTAGCTTCACCCTGGCACACTATTTTATTTAAACCACTTTAAATGAATCACGGCTTATAATTCACTGTAAAATCATTAAAATAAAATTATACTTGAAGCTTTTCAGCATACGAATGAGTCAAAGTTTGTCACAGGAAAGTAAATATATTTGCTTTGATTCCTGATGGCAAGATATAGTTTCTTGGCTATAGTTTTCCAATACCTACTTATTGTTATTTTGGTTTATCAGAACTAGAAAAGTGTGCATATTTGTTTAAACAGTGCATGGTAACTGTATGAAAGGTCTCAGAGGAGTAAGTGTCATATTATCTCTGAAATAATCCTTTTCTTATCTGTCAGTTTAATAGGTATGCATCCGGGTATGTTTCCAACTTGTTTTACCCTTTAATTTTTCTCAGGGGAACGTATCAGTGTCATAGCGGTTATAAGCATGCTGTCAGGGTTCCTGAACTGCACTAAGTGTGGTTTTTCCATATCTAGCATGGTTCCAGTTTCAAACTAAGTAAGTGTGAGGCATCAGATTGTTAGACCACTTGAAGCTTAACTCCTCAAAGATTTTGTTGGCCAAGAAATTGGTTTATGCAGTGCTTGATTCACACAGGAAGAAAACTTGATGGTTAGCTATGCTCCTAAATCCAATGAAGAAAACAACTTGACTAGTGAATACTTGAATTTCTATAACATGTTAAGAAGGATTTTTTTAAAACATTAATGGGCTTCAACCAACATTTTAATTACATGGAATGAATTTAAATATTTATTATGGAATCCATTATTTCTTAATTCATTAAAAAAAGGAGTCAAAATCCAAATGAATACAATCAGTTAAGAGTTTTATTTTGTCTTATCTTAGAAACCGCACAGATGAATCATATCAAATTTCCACAGAAGCAGTTTAAAGCAGTTTATATTTGGAACAAACTGATTCTTTGAAATATATGAAACAGAAATAATTGAGTACAAGGAAGAAAGCTCGAGAAATGGAGCCTACTGTTTGAAACCATGAAGTATATTTCTGGAATCTATACTGATGACTGACTTTATTTACTGAAACAGAATATTTTAATTAATAGTTTTCTAGTTTTTATATTGCCCTTGATCATTGATTTGTACAGTCATTTACATCAATAACTGATGCAATATTGATATACACCAATAAGACTGTTTTATAACTAAATAATGAATTATTATTCATTTTTAAAAACATATTGAAATAATTCTCCAGGAATATAAAAAGATATAAGCAAGAAAATTCTGAGATCTGGAAATTCAGAAAAATCCCCAGATCAGATGGATGCTTTGTCGAATAATATAGATTTACCTAAACTGTTTCAGATTTATAATAACACACTTAATGTCTATATATTTTTCATTGTTTTATGAGGCCTGTGACAGAGTAATATGTAATATTAATATGTAAACATTTTTTGCAATATGAATTTTGTATTATTAACAGCATCATTAGCTAGGACACTAAAAAGATTACAAAAAACAATAATACAACCCATAATATATTCATCTGAATTTGCATTTATAAAAAAGACATGATGCAGGATAATCTTGGAATTCTCTTAGACATCTAAGAGAAATAACAGTGGAGGAATTGTTTGTTTATTTGTTTATATAAGATGACAATGGCAACTGGACACTCCATTCTTACTTTACTTTTTCTTTTTTTTCTTTTTTTAAACAATTTTTATTAATTTTCAAAGACAATACACAAACAAACAAAACATAAAACATAAAAACATAAAGCATCTTTTCTGAAAGCTGCTTGATCCCAAGTTACATCTCTTCATACAGACACAAATTCAAATTCATATTTATTTTATATACCATTCCATATCTTATTACCATTTTCCATTTTCTATATAGCTTCTCACCTCTTTTAACTTTCTTAGTTTTATTTTATTTATCTCATCTCAGTTCAGATCATTATGCTTATTATTCTTTGTCTTTTCTGTTTCCAGCTATCTATTTATCTTTTCTCTTTAAACAAAATTTCTCCTGTACACTAATTGGAGTGTGACGCCTTTAACTCTTTCCCCTAAATTTATAACACTTAGTATAGTACATAACTTCCATTGGGATTCTGTTTAGTACACTCTAAAGTTACACATTATATTTTTTAAAAATAAAAATTTATAAGTATGTAATATAGTTAAAGCAACTATCCATGCCAATTCACATCTATCATTAATATTAATATTCATTTAAATCTTAAACATTTTACACATTACTTTTCAATTGAATATCATACTTTTATGGCAACATTTATACTTTCCATAACTTCAATTCTCTCATTTATTTCATTGCCTTCCTTTTATTCACAAATATTTCACTAAGTTACACTGAATATTTTATCCCATTTTTAATCACATGTTGTTTCCAATTTTCTAACATTATTTCTAAATACAAATATAACAATACAATCTTATGTACCTTTGCAGAATCCCTTTTTCAATTAAATTTACCCATTATCTCTAAATGAATCTTGTTTCTTTACATCTTGCTCCACACCATTGAGGCTTCTCATCCCTTCCTTCCTCCCTTGCTTCTTCTTCTCCCTGCCCTTTTTACCCCCTTGTCTCTCCACCGCCCTTTTCTTCTGCATTCCCCCTTTCTGTTGTTTTCTAACATTATATCCACTTTTCACCTTATTTTTCTCTTTTTTGGTTGTTTTTTTAAAATCTTAAAGTCCCCTTTTTCTGTTCCTCCTTCTCCCTTTCTTCCCCAAATAAAGTTACTTGTTCATCAAAGATGGCTTCTTCTTTATCCCAATCATCTTGTTGTGCAGTCAGTTTCTCATAGGTGCAAACCACCATTTCTAAGAATTGAAAAAGAGTGCCAAGAGAGTCTTTCCCTTCTTGTCCTTCTTCTTTGTATTTTTTGAATTCAATTTTCAATTCATCCACAAGTGATGCCATTGTAGAAAGAAATTCTTTTTCCAAAACAACCACCCAAGTGTTTTTAGTCCTTCAAAAATAATTTCCCAAAGTCCCAAAGTCACCAAACAGTCCAAATAAGCTGTTTCTTTTAGCACTTTCTTCTTTCTTCACTTTCTCTTTCTGGGGTTACTATTTAGTTGCAAAGTTCCAGTTAAAATGTATCTTTTAGAAGTCTTGTTAGTATTTAATGATTCTTTAAAATTCTAGGCAACCTCCTCCTTACTTCCAAAGCCTGCTCCAATTCTTTTCCTCTCCCTTCCCACTTACAGCAAAAAAAAAATTTTTTTTTTTTTTTTTTATATATAAATTTTTATTATTTTTTTAACATAAAAAACACAACAACAAAACATAAAAGTATCAGCTCCCCCATATTTTTGTACACACCGTAAGTCGGTTGGTCCATCGGTTTTGTGCATTCACCTCATAGTCACAATTACAATTACTTTATATAATACTCTTATCAATACAAATTTATAAATCCTAGTATCTCTATTAAAGAAAAAAAAAAAAAAATTGACTAAACTTTTATTCGGTCATGCCTTTATGAGATAACTATATTTTAAATATTTTATTCTAAAACAAATCTTATAATCATACCAATTCTATCCCAAATATGAAAAAGAAAGAAACAAAGAAAACTATTATATAAATATAGTATCAAAAACCAATAAAAGGAAAGGGAAAATAAAGTCATTATTATTCCTTATTATCTAACTTTTATATTTTAATATTTCATCATTCAACCATTGATAGAAAAGATCCCAAACTAAATAAAATTGTTTATCTTCTTGCTCTCTAATTTCAAAAGTCAATCTACTCATCTCAGCACATTCCAAAATTTTCTTTACAACTTCTTCTTGCAATGGGATTTTCTCATTTTTCCAATTTTTTGCAAATACAATCCTAGCAGCAGTCAATACATTTACAATCAAATATTTCAACTCTTTACTATAAGTATCTGGTAGTATTCCCAATAGAAAAAACTCCGGTTTCAAGTCTATATGCTTCTTTGTCATTTTTTCCAGCCACATGTGGATTTTAGTCCAATATTTTCTAGCATCCTCACAAGTCCACCACATGTGATAGTATGAACCAGGTTTCTGATGACATTTCCAGCATTTTTCGGATTTGTTCTTAAACATTCTTGCTATCCTTGTCGGGGGAAAATGCCACCTGTAAAACATCTTATACAAGTTTTCTTTATAGGCTGTAGACATTGTCATTTTATAATTTTGCGACCATAATTTCTGCCATTTCTCTAAATCAATCCCATATCCAAAATTCCTCCCCCACGCAATCATAGTTTCTTTAACTTGTTCTTCCTCAAGCTTAATTTGCAATAAATAACCATACAATTTTTTAATCACCTTTTCATCAGTACCCATCAAAATCTTATCCAAGTCAGTTTGCTTATCATAAAATCCCTCTGCTTTGGAATCCTCATAGTACTTTGAATATATTTGCAAATATGAAAACCAATTCATCCGTATACCTTGTTCTTCCAATTTTTGCATCGATTTAAGTTCACCCTTTTCATCTAATAATTCCCCATAGTTAACTGTTTGTTCCTTTTTATAGATTATAGGATAAGAAAACGCTTCTATCGTCGATAACCAAACTGGAATTTTCAAATAACACTGTTTTTTTATCTTCTCCCAATTCAACCACAGAGACTCCCGTATATAATGCCTTCTAAAATACCCCTGTGTTTTAGTTCCCTTGTACCATAAAAAAGCATGCCAGCCCAACAACAAATCATGACCTTCTAATGTCAACAATCTGGTTTTCCTTAATGTTATCCATTCTTTAACCCACGTCAAGTTTGCAGCTTGGTAGTACAACTCCCAATTAGGCAGTCCAAACCCTCCTCTAAATCTAGCATCCTGTAAAAGCTTTAACTTTATTCTTGCTTTCTTACCTTGCCATATATACTTCAAAACAATTTTATTTAAATCCTCAAAATATTCTTTTCCAAGCCTAATTGGTATTGTTTGAAACAAAAATAAGACTCTGGGTAAAATATTCATCTTAATTGTTGAAATCCTTCCTATTAATGACAATTGTAAGTTCTCCCATTTTTTCAAGTCTTGAGCTATCTGTTGTTTAAGTTTAATATAATTATTCTCCTTCAATGTACTACATCTTGATGTCAAATATATCCCCAGATACTTAACCTTGTTTGTAACTTGAATTTTTAACAGTTCTGCCAACTCTTCCCTTTGTTTCAGCAACATATTCTTTGACAAAATCTTTGTTTTATCTCTATTTATTTTCAAACCAGCCACCTCCCCATAGACCTCTATCTTTTCCAACAGTTTCGAGGCTGTTTCTATAGGGTCTTCCAAGATAAAGACTAGGTCATCTGCAAAGGCTTGTAGTTTAAATTCTTCCTTTTTAATTTTCATTCCTTTTATAGTTTTATCTTCTCTGATATTTCTATTCAACACTTCCAAAGTCAATACAAATATCAAGGGAGAAAGAGGACAACCTTGTCTTGTGCCTTTTCTTATATTAATAGGATCTGTAAATTCTCCCTCCATCATTACCTTAGCTGTTTGTTCATTATAAATTGCTTCTATTGCCTGAATAAATCTTCTAGCAAAGCCCATCTGTTCCATTAAAAGTAACATAAATCTCCAATTCACGTTATCAAATGCCTTTTGAGCATCTAAAAATATCAAAGCCATTTGCTTTTCAGGATGTGCCTCATAGTATTCCAGGGTGTCCAGAATTACTCTCATATTGTCTCTGATTTGTCGCTTTGGCAAAAACCCATTTTGGTCTGGGTGGATAAAGTTATTCAAGTACTTTTTAAGTCTTTCTGCTAATATTGAAGCAAAAATTTTATAATCTGCATTTAGTAAAGAAATCGGTCTATAATTCTTGATTTGCAGTAGGTCCGCCTCCTCTTTTGGAATAAGTGTAATGTAAGCCTCTGACCATGTTTTAGGTATCATCTTTTTTAACATAACTTCATTCATAACTTCTAACAGTGGAATACACAGTGATTCTTGAAAGATTTTATAAAATTCTACAGGAAACCCGTCTGGACCTGGTGCCTTTCCATTATTTTGTTTCTTAAGTGCTTGACTTAACTCCATCATTGTTATATTACTTTCTAGCATTTCTTCAATCTCTTTAGGTATCTTAGGTAGATTTGCATTCTGTAGGTATTGTTTAACTTTCTCCTCGTCAATGTCTTCTTTCTTATACAAATGCTTATAAAAATCATAAATAATCTCTTTTTTTTCTTTGCTGCCATAACAAATTTTACCTTGGTCGTCTATTAACTGCGGTATTTTCCTCGACTCTTTCTCCTTTCTCAATTTGTATGCTAGCCATCTACCTGGCTTATTTGCATCCTCAAAATAATTCTGTTTAGCATTCCTAATTTTCTGTGCCAGTTCTTCTTTCTCTATTAAATCCATTTTATGTTTAGTTATATCCAGTTTCATTTTAACATCTTTTCTGTGTGGCATTTTCTGTAATTCTTTTTCAAGTCCCTTATATTCATCATCCAAGGCTTTAAGAGTTCGCCTTTTCCTGTTGTTCTTTTTTCTTGTATAGTCTATTATCAAGCCTCTAACATAGGCCTTCATTGTGTCCCAAACATTCTGTATTGAGGTGTCTTCTTTTCTGTTCTCTTTAAAGAAGAAGGCCAATTCTTTCTCCATCCATTGTATAAATTCCTTATCCTTTAAAATAGAATTATTTAATGTCCATCTCGATCTTTTCCTTTGTCCCTTCCATTCAATTGTCAATGGGTTATGGTCAGCCCAAGTACTTGTTTCAATATTTACTTCTTGAATACTAGACATTAAATCTGTTGAGATCCAAATCATATCCAGTCTGGACCATGATAGATGCCTATTTGAATAGAACGTAAATTGCTTAGATTTATCATTTCTTTCCCTCCATATGTCTTTTAAGGTTAATTCATCTATCATTTTAAAAAAGGATTTAGGAAGAGTTTTCCTGTTATGCTTTACTGTTGTTGCAATATAGTCAAGTCTATTATCCACAATTCCATTAAAGTCTCCCATCATAATTACATTAGCATAGTCAAGTTCGGCAGTCTTAGTATGTAATTTTCTATAGAATTCTTCCTGTTTATCATTCGGTGCATAAATTGCAATCAAAAGTATCTTTCTATTATTGTCCATTATTTCTACCATTAATATTCTCCCATCATCATCTGTATAAATCATTTTTGCTGGAATGGCCTCTTTAATATATAAAACCACCCCTCTTTTCTTGGATTGTGTCAAAGAGGTAAACAATTTCCCTAATTTTGGTTGTAATAACAATTGTTCATGTTGCTTTTTAATATGAACTTCTTGTAAACAAATTATGTCGAACCTTAATTTCATTAATTTATGGAAAATCTTCCTTCTCTTAGCAGCTGAATTCAGTCCATTTATATTCATTGTAATCAATTTTTTTTCTTCCATAATTATGTTTTATATTTAGATTTAACCACTCTCGTGGGTCTTGCCTCACGTTGATCTTTAATATCCACTTGTCCACCTACTGCACCTTCTTCTTTTCCAACCTCCATTTGTTCCTCTTGAGATTCAATTGATGGGACCTCCTTTCCTGCTCCTCCTTCTCTGCCTCCAAAAACCTCTGCGCAAAACAGTTCTGCTTTCTCAATTGAATCAATTCTATGTCTCTGTTCCTGCCACGTAAACATCAATCCTTCTGGAATCAACCACCTGTAAGACACCTCTTTTTCCAATAACCTTTTAGTCAGGAATCGGTATTCTCTTCTCATCTCTCTCACTCTTCTAGGTATTTGTTTTAAAACCAAAATTTCTTTACTTTTGTATTTCAGTGGCTTCTCTCTTGCTACTTGCAATATTTGTGTCTTCAAGGATTTTTTAATAAATCTAATATGAACTTCTCTGGGTAGGTTATTTCTCATCGCATATCTTGTAAAAACTCGATATATCTCATCAATTCCATCCATCATCTTCTCTTCTGTTATCTCGAGCGCCTCCGCCAAGATTCCTACCATTATCGCAACCAAATCTTGTCCTTTTTCTTCTTCTATATTTTGGAATCTAAGATAAAATTCTGATCTATCCAACTCCCACTTCAACATCTCACTTTTTTCTTGTTCAATCGCTGTTAATCTATTGTCGATATTTCCAATTTTCTCCTCTCTTTGTTTGCCTCCCTCTTCAACATTTTGGAGTCTCTCTTCATATTTTTCCATCATCTGTTCCATCCTACCTGTTCTTTGTTCAATAGTATCCATTTTTACCTTAAGATCTTGAATTCCTTGCATAATCATCTGGAAGGATACTCTTTCTTGTTCTTTTTCTTTCTCTTTATCTTGCTTTAACAATGTCTGAATTGAACGCTGTCCAGATGGTGGGGAGGCAGAAGCAGACATAGAGGCACCCGAAGATATAAATTTCTTACTCATTTTAAGTGGTTCCAACTCTTCAAGTTTTTTCAAATTTTAATCCACAAAAAAAAGGGAAAAAAATATGAAATTTTAATCCAAGGTAAAAAGGCCAACAATAAAAAAGCCAAAAGTGAGAGAAAAAAAGAAAAAAAGAAAAAAAAAAAAATTCTTCAAATTCTTCCTGACCTTAGTCCAATAAAAAAAAAAAAAAACCATAAAAAAAAGTAACAGTAAAAATAAAAACCCAATAATAATAATAAACAAGACAAAGCCAAAAAGGAAGAAGGGAAGAAGAAAAAGAGAAAAAACAAAAAACAAAACAAAAACCAAGAAAAATAAGTTTCTTCAGATTCCACACCTTAGTCCAGCCAGAAAAAAAAAAAAAAAAAGAAAAAAGAAAGAACCTCAATTAAAAAAAGGAAAAAGAAATAGTCCGCTAATGTACATTAAAAAAAAAAAAAAGGAAAAAAGAGAAAACAGGATCCAAATAGGCAAAAGAAAAAATAAAATCAGTTAAATCAAAATAAAATATAAGTAGAAAAAAGAAATTCAGAGGCTTCCCTTTGCAAATAAATCAAGCTTAAAAGTCAGGACCTTGATGTCAGGGTCATTTCTCTTGACCCTGCCAGATCCCCCCTATCTTCACCACCTTCTACAGAGGTGGCTAGCCCTGAAGCCAGGTGGCTCAGGGCACTCCAACGGCGAGCGCAAGCAGAAACCATGCACAATCGCAGATTCCTGCCTCCCCCGAAGTGCTACAAACCGGAACTCTCCCTTACTTTACTTTTTCATTGCTTGTTTTCCTTTACTGTTTCCTTAATGATATCTTCACTCCCTAATAATGTAGGCTTTCGATCACTAATATTTTCAACAGATTTATAATATGGGAAAGAAAAAGCAACTTAGAATCATCCCAGGTTCTTCAAATTGAGTTAACACTTTAACCAACTGAAAGTAGATGATTTATTACCAGCAAAAGAATATGTGAGAAATCCAACTGATTTAAATAACCCAAATCAGCAGAATTTTGCTAACAGATATTGCAGCAAGAATCTTCTTTCTAATGTGCATAATTATTTGCATCCTACTTTACCCTCTTTACAAAAGTAATATTATAAAGATGATGATTCATGGTATAGCAAATCCTATATATGTGTACCAAACTGTCCATGAAGTATGCCATAAACTAGATATAATAGTTTAACATAGACAAAACAATTTACTGAATAAGTATTCTATAAATGATTTTTGAGGCTAAACAGTATCTTTTAACTATAGGAATCCAAAGCTATATTTGAGCAGATGGCAATAATCAGTATGAAATTAGACAAGTTGAAAGATGTATTTCATAGCTTTGGCAAGCTATGTAGTGAAGCCCTGACATGACCTCCCATCTCACCCCAAATACATTCCTGATTGCAAACAACAACACTGAACCTATGAGCACCCTTCTGACTAATAAATTTTATTAAAAACCATCCACTTTCATGAGTTTCAGCTTATTTCTTCTAATAATATTTGTTAGTCAACAAAAAGTGCCACTAGAGTTCTCCTGATCTTTTTGCTATTATAGCAGGGATGGGATTCTACCAGTTCGGCCCAGTTCTATACAACTGGTAGCTGAGAAGAGCAGTTGACACCAAACTAGTTTGTTCCGAAGATCTTCTTTGCTTTGGTTGGGCCCACCAGCCTGCCTGGGCTCTAGGCTGTCCTTTATTCCCTGCTAAAGCAACCTTAGTTGCTTTGTGTGACACAGCTGAGTGCTGTGTGTAAGCAGGAGAAGGTTATTGCTTGCTGGAGAAGTTGATTTACAAGTATTGTGCATGTGTGCACAGCACATGTTTGGTATGCATGCGCTCACCACAGCAGTTGTTATGTTGGTAGGATACCACGCCTGTACCATAGACAATACTAAGCCAGATTTTGACTAAGGCCAAGTAGGAGCCAAAGCTTCCAATGCCATTCCTCCTTCTAAATCATTCTAAAAATGGGAGATAGCACCATCAATCAATGTGGTCCTTGAGACAATGTTGCTAATACAGCTGTATTTTTATAATTAACCCTCTGAGTAACGTTATACTTCTCTTGAAATGAGATGGTATGAATTCCAATATTTAGGAATCAAACCAACTCAAGTTAAATATTGCATATAACAGGATCAACTGAGAGAAATGGTCATCTAAAAGATCCAGTGCTTATTAAGTGAACTTTTCCATTGCAGAAAATATTCTATCAATCTCAAGGAAGCGGTGTAGCTCTAGTTTCAAGCCAAATCAAAAAAGTAAGGAAAGACCTTTGCTAGCATTCCCAACTATGTTGCCAGTACAGTCCTTAGTACCTTCCTGGCAACTTCTGATATATTCCCCCCAAGGAAAAAAATAGTTACTTCTTATAAAACAACAACAGCAACAAAATCACCCACAACACTTCAAGTTCTAGTCACAGTCTTTAATGCTTCTCCTAGGCAAAACAACCTCTAAAATATTCTTCTGCCACATGTTCTTGTATGAACAAAGCCCAAGTGGTCAAACTTGCACCAAAAGAAACCAAATGTCTTGGCACATTTAAATACAACTTGCTGAACTGATTCTACGGGAAGAATGAATGGCTGTTTTAGCAAACATTGAAGTTTTCAGGCAAGATATTTATACAATGCAAAATACAATGATCTCATGTGAATGTTTGCAGAAAGTTACTATAAATGTAATTAGTTCAATAAAAGAATAGTCCTGTCCAAGTCAATTAGTGTCCTTCACTATTTATCAAGAGTTTTAACCTAGTAATAATGATAAATTAAAAGAATACATTCAATCTCAAAGAACAACAAAATTATATTTTAATGGAAATAGAATACCCCATAGAAAGATATTCTATAAAATGGAATTAATAACTTTGACTCTACCCTATACCAATTATAGTTCTGGAATCCCAGAAGTAGGGATAAAACAGGCAACACTCTTTCCCAGGAATGCAATCACTTACACTGGACAAAAGATTCCCTTCATCTTCAAATTCCATCTGAGGATGATTGGTCACAATATCCACATTATATCTGGCCTCTGGAAGTTGTATAAAATGAGTGTTTAATAAATTTGGAAATGTACCCACAAACTGACATTAAAAATATTGTAGAACATATCTGAATGGCAGCCTAAGTATAGGAATATTTTCTGTCAAAATATAATATTATTCTTTTAGAGGATGCATGATAGATAAAACCTGATAATTGTACTGGTGCAAGGGGGGAAGAGGGGAAGATCTAACAAGGGAAGCTAGCAGATTTGAAAGGAGAGACCAAGGAAAAGACTTATACCTATGTATCCAATTAGACTAAACCAGAATTTTGTATCTCATTTGCTATGGCTATAAGCCTCCAATTCAGGCTTTGTCTTATTATAGTTATTAATATGTATCTCCTTTCCTGGCCATTAGTATGTGAAAAATAATGATATGGATTAGAAATGCTTGCAACATCGCTAACAGAATAGATGCCAAAGTCCTTGGTAATACTAATTGGAAAATTTAATGCCAGAATTGGTGTAAATGACAATGAACTATATACTTTACAGCCATGATTATTCTTACTCTGTTTTCAACCCAAAGGCAATTCTCTCTTTAACATGCAGGTCTAGAGACAGAGTAATTAATTTTGCAGGCTGATGCATGACTAAGACAATTAATAACTTAGATTTGATTATTTAAAGTGACACTCTGGAGACCAATTTTCTTAGAGATGATGCTTTCTGGGATGCCTTTGGAGAGATGTTGAAACATTGCATCCTCCTGTGGAATGATCAATATGATCCTTTATTTTTGAGCTGGGATATTCTTTTTAGTAATCATTTTTCTTGAAATGCACTAATCTGGCTTTAAATAGCAATGCATGTACTCCACAACTTATGACCATTCATTTAACAATTGCTTGAAGTTGTGATGGCAACAGTAACTTACAACCAATATTTACATTTTTGGTTATGACCACATCCCCATGGTCATGTGATCAAAATTAAGGTGCTTGGCAACTGATCCATATTTACAACAGTTGTACCATCCCAGGGTACTTTATTTCTATTTGCAGCTTTCCCAGGGCTCTTCCTACAAGAAAAAACAATGAGGGAAGCTGGGTTCATTTAACAACCATGTGATTTGCTTAATGACCACTATGCAGCAAAAAGGTTATAAAATTGGACATGGCTCACTTAACAATTGCATCAGTTAGCAATGGAAGTTTGAACCCCAGTTGTGGTTGTAAGGTGAGGACTACCTCTAGTATATTTAAAAAAAAATATTTGTACCAGATAGACATCAAACCCACCTCCTTGAATAAAATAGATCAAGAGGGTGGAAAAAAAAGCAACTCTGGCAATACATTTAATTTGAAGAATATAAATAAATAATTTATTACAATCATAGACCAGAACAGATAGATGGAGGGAAAATGGAGGTAGTGACTGATTTTATTTTCCTGGGCTCCAAGATCACTGCAGATGGGGACTACAGCCAATAACTTAAAAGATGCTTGCTCCTGGGCAAGAAAGCTATGGAAAATCTAGACAGCATATTAAAAAGCAGAGACATCATTCTGCCAACAAAAGCGTGTATAGTCAAGGCCAGGGACCACAGGGACCACCAAATTCATAATTTTGAATCCCGAGAACCAGAGACCCTAGGAAAATCGCAAAAAAAGTCTGCTGGAAAATTCCCCACCCCATTTTCCTACCAATCGATTATTCTTTACCATCTCCAGCTCCATTCTCAGGAGAGAGAAAGGGACTTTTGGCTTCATGCAAGGAAAGCAGCAGAAGCAGAAGAAGTCTTTCTTTCTTTCCCCCAAACTCTACCAGAAATGAATCTTTGTGAGACTTGTTGCACTGGCGCAGCCTTTTAGAGCAGAATGCCTTGCAGGGTCCCAAAGACTAATTTCTGGTAGAATTTAGAGGACAGAAAAAAGACTTTTGCTGCTTTTCTTGCATGCAGCCAAAAGCAGAAGAAGAAAGAAGCGGAAAGAAGCAGCCCGGTGGACAGGAGAGGCATGTGGGGTGAGTGGGGCAAGTTCCCCCTTCCTCTGCCCTTTTACCCCTCCCTCACCATCTCATGTTGTTTGCAATGCAAGTGACGCAAGCCTTATAATCCCACGAGCCATGTGGGCAACGCAGCCTTGTGTTCCTGCACAGCTTGGATTAATTGCTTCGGGGTTGACATTTCTCTGCAGACCACCAAATTTTCTTGTAAATCACCAGTGGTCCCCAGCTCACTGGTTGGTGACCATTGGTCAAGGCTATGGTTTTCCTAGTTGCAATGTATGGCTGTGAAAGTTGGACTATAAGAAAGGTTGAGCGCCAAAGAATTGAGGCCTTTGAACTATGGTTCTGGAGAAGACTCCTGCAAGTCCCTTGGACTGCAAGGAGATCAAACTGGTCAATCCTAGAGGAGATCAACCCTGACTGCTCTTTAGAAGGCCAGATCCTGAAGATGAAACTCAAATATTTTGGCTACCTAATGAGAAGGAAAGACTCACTGGAGAAGAGACCAATGCTGGAAAAGATTGAGGGCAAAATAAGAAGGGGATGACAGAGAATGAGGTAGTTGGATGGAGTCACTGAAGCAGCAGGCATGAGATTAAATGGACTCCGGAGGGATGGTAGAGGACAGGAAGACCTGGAGGAACATTGTCCATGGAATTGCGATGGGTCAGACACTACTTGGAAACTAACAACAAACCAGAACAAATAAAAACATTAGGTAAATATACAATTAAAAAGTCTAGAATAAAGTAATAAATAGCAGCTGAAATCTATGATAAAATCCAGTATATCAATTATACATGGTCTAATTATACTAAAATTACAATCCATAACATGTATGGCCTGTAGTCAGTTTAATACTAAAAGGGAATGGAATAAGCAGTGCAAAGGGTTTGCCACATTTGTTGTATAAAATAGCTATGATGGATTAGACAAGTGTTTTTGATGAATCTCCAGTGCTTCTGTAGAAAATCTAGCCACCTACGCTGTAGTTATGGACTGTTCATCCTTAAGCAGACACTGGAGATAAACAGTGTCTGAATGGCCAGGATACCTAGCAATTATTGAAATAATATGTTTTTTTCTGAATCTCTCTGTAAAAGGAACATCAAAGGAGTTACGTTACCAATGGTCTCCATATCTCCTGAGCCATAGGAGCAGAGTCTTTCAGTCAATGGTATCTTTTTATACTTGCCGTACAGGACGGCTGATGGAAACACATGGCATAATCAATTTGTAGAATATTCTCACCAATAAAAAAATCACCTGAAAGCATTTACAACCTATACCAGACATTAATTACCAAATGTAAAGAGCCATATACCTGCAAAACTGAACAGGGATTTCTTAAATGAAAACCCAAATCATGATTTAATAAGGATTGAACAAAAGCAAAGAACTGTTTAATTGAAAACTTCAGTTTGCATAAAAGTTGTCCATTATAAAACAGACAAAGCAATATAATTTTTTTTACTCAGAATAATACCCCAGATAAATGTTTGGAAGTATTTGAAAGAAGGCAGGATAAAACAAAAATATTTGGTCTTGGAAAGAGGCATAGATCAGAAGAATTTTGCCAGCTAGAACAGAAAGCCATAAAAAGCAGAATTTACCAACGTCTGATGCCTCTATTAAAATACATAAAGAAAAATTATAACATGAGACTTAAAGTCATAAGGGGAAAGTAATCTACTTATATTATCTATTGAGACCCTATAATTTGCATGTCAAATAATGTAAGCCTCCAGAGTTGGCCTGTACAACTTATAAATGGAAAAGGTCCATATTGATAAATTCAAAATGATTGCAGGCTGCAAAGGACTATACCAGTCCACTGGTTGGCAATTAGTGGAATACTGGCAATGATGAGGGTTGGAGCCACATGGCAGTCTTTTATCTTTGGGGGAAAAGTGGCAGTGGCAGCAGTAAACTTTTATATATATATAAAATAATAAATAATTTTATATATATATTAAAAAATTTGGTTGGCTGAAAATGGTATTTTGTAAGAAATTACAAGTTTTCTAAAGAAGATACTGAACTTCTTTAGTCTAGAAGAAAAGAGGAACACATTATCATTTATTTCTGTAATTTCTGATAGAAGAAACTGGGAGGGAAAGCAGAGAAATAGATGGAAAAGAAGAAAAAATAACAGTAAATTATCATAAAATTACAAAGCTACATATAAACTTTTAGAAAATCATCTATAGATCATGACTAAGTGGATTTTGTTTAAAAGATAGGTGGTGTATAAACCAGAGGTGGTATTCATCAGGTTCTGACCAGTTCTGGAGAACTGGTAGCAGAAATTTTGAGTAATTTGGAAAACCGGCAAATACCCCCTCTGACTGGAGATTTTACAGTATCCTTTTCTTGTATGAATTGTAGTGTTTCTTGCCTATGCATTCTATGAATACCATTAATCTTAATGATAGACTTATATTATTCATCATATTGAATTAATACCTAATAAATATGACAAAATGAGCTTTTACTATGGAAAAAGGACACTATTAGCAACAAATATAATAGTTAATATAAAATGACACATGATAAAAATATATTCAAATATTACCTAATTACGAACTTTCACCACTCATCTTAATGTTCAGATGGCTGGTCTATGTGAGAGATAATCTGCATTTAAGGAGAGACTAAGAAATTACAGAAACAGCAGGGCAATAAATTCCAAAGATACAAGTCTGAATTCTCTGCTAAGCCCTCATTATGTTTAGATAGATAGGTCTTATTTGGCCTTGCAACGTTTTCTCAATTGAGAAAGCATTAAGAAAAGCAACACATTTCAGAAATAAACCCTATTTCTATTACAGTACACTAATATATGTATGTATGTATGTATGTGTATGTGTATGTGTATGTGTATATATATATATATATATATATATGGTATTCAGCTTTGTTCAGGTGTTTTCCCACTTCATTATAGTTGTGCTTTTAAAGTTGTAGCAATGTTTTGGCAGAATCTCACAGAACACAAGGTTGTGCTGCCCACATGGCCCGTGGGAATGCTCCCTGCCCTCTCACTCCTTACCTGACAAACTTGCCTTCCTGGCCCACTTACTCCTTACCTGACAAACTTGTTGCTATTTTTCCATTTTGCGACCATCAGCTTTTCTGCTCTGCCAGGAGATTTAGATTAGCTAGAAAGCAGGAAATCATTGGATTTCTTGCTTTCTAGCTATTATTTAGATCTTCAGCTCTGCTTTTAAGCAGAGCTGAATCTTTCTTAGGACTGAAGCAGTGCAGACTAAGGTAGCCGATGGCAGAAACACAGATCTTTAAGTGAATCTGTGATTTTGTGAGCAACTCAATCTGCCTGCCTGCTTTGTCTGATTTTGGGTAAAAGTTGTTCTTTTATTTATAAACAATTTTCAATATTTACATACATGGTGTGTTGTGAATTAATTTTGTGAGTTTGCTTGCTAGCAAATTTTATTGATAGGCTCAGGTAGCCGATGGCAGAAAGATAGATCTCTGAAAGAATCTGATTGTGAGCAACTCAATCTGCCTGCCTGCTTTGCCTGATTTTGGATAAAAGTTGCTCTTTTTTATAAAAAAAATAATAATCAATATTTCTATAAATACTTATAATATATATGTTCAAGCCATGCCCAACCAGTCACATGACCACCAAGCCACATCCACAAATTAGCCCATGCCCACAGAACTGGTTGTTAATAACTTTGAATCCCATCCCTGCTTCTGTGTTTGTATGTGTGTGTGTGAGAGAGAGAGAAGGGGGGAGAGACAGAGGTTAGATCAGATCTCTTTCTCTCTCTTTCCCACCAATGTCAGCAAGCCGCTGTCAGTCAAAATTCATATTAGTGGTCCCTGGGATTTAAAATTATGAGTTTGGTGGTCCCTGAGGTCCAAAGTCAGACAGCATTCCTCCCGCTTTCTCCAAAATGAAATTTTAGACAAAAGTGTTCCTTTGTAATTTGATATGTTCTATATTTGATCTTCCCCCACCTTCAGATGTTAGAAAACTAAAGGCAGTTTTGAACCAACTTCAGATTTTTAGGATATGGTGAAAGGGGAAAGGAATGTATGTGACACATACCAGAAAGCACATGTTTCAAAATTTTCCAATCTGTTAAAAAAAAAGAAAAATTCCATGCATAAATAATGTACAGTTTTTATTCTAAAATGTTATACTAAGTTTCTGTTTCAGAGAACAGAATGCAAAATTGTGGTTTACCCTAGATAGATTCTACAGTAAAAATATACTTAGAAATACATTATTATTAGGATTGTAGCAATAGCAATAGCACTTAGACTTACTATACTGTTTCACACTGCTTTACAGCCCTCTTTAAGCAGTTTACAAAGTCAACATATTGCCCCCAACAATCTGGGCCCTCATTTTACCAACCTCAGAATTTGAAAAACTGAGTCAACCTTTAGCTAGTGGGATCAAACCCTGGTAGTCAGCAGAATTAGCCTGCAATACTGCATTCTAATCTCTGCACTACCACAGCTTGTTGAAAGCAGGTGATGAAAAACCCTGGAGTGGGAAAAATGAGAATTTTAGCAGAAGGCAGGGGGCAGGGGGGGGACAGCCTCTATAGCCTTATAAAAAGAAAAAAATACGTTCATCTATAATGTCATATTAAGCTCTTCAAATATAGCTAAAACAGACAGGAAAGCTGTCCACTGCTTCTAGAAAAGATCAAAGTGGAAAGAGGTTGTAAACTATTTATTTCAATAAATAGTTTTCTCTTCCTAGAAATGCAAGAGAAAAAAGACTTGAGAAGGCAGTAGTGGGGCTAACAGGGAGAATTTGTAGAAGTTGCTTACATTACTTAGGGAAACAGAAAAAAGCCAATAAAATAGCATAGCATCTTGCCTAAGGTTGGAGAGGTGAGGAAATCTGAAAACAACAACATGACTTGATTGAAATGTTTAGAAATACTATTCTATTCAATCATAACTGAGGAACTTTAGCATCAACAGAGGACATCTTAACATCAACATGCTGATCTAGTGTTTGCAACATTTGCAAGCCTTTGATGTCCCTTTGTTCATAAATCATGGGAATTGCAGAAAAATAATTCATATTATTCATAATCAAAGCAGCAGCACAGCACAGTAGCTACAATAATAGTGGCATTATCAAATTAGTATAATTCTCTTCTGCTTTTTCTCCATAGAACATTTTATGCAATTTTAAATTATAATTAATCAGTCTTATTCCATAATATTTACACTCTGCTTGCTTTTCACTTGCAAATTATCTTTCTTTTCTTATTAGTTGTATCCTGAACAAACATCTCCTTTGGTATACTAAAAATGAAGGGTAACATGTTTTTCACTTTCCAGATCAAGTCTTCAGCTTATTGTCGTGTAAAAAATATGTGAAGATATAGAAGGCAAAACATCCTAGAGACATTTGCAAATGCTTTATTTGAAAGATACATGAAATGTAACAATATCTAAGATAATTAATCCACATTAACAAAAAATTTTTTTAAAAAAATTCAGATTGCAAGTCTGAGTTACAATTAATTGATCTTATTCCATAATATTTACAGTTTTCTATCAAAGCCATTCTTTTCACTTGCAAATTATCCTACTTTCTTTGTTATTTGTATCCTAAACAAACATCTTCTCTTCCTTTGGTATACTTCCTTTGGTATAAAAAAAATGGATGGTAGTGTGATGACCCAAATGTCACAAAATCCAAAACGTAAATAAACATCCTTTAATGCCTCCAATTTGGCTCCACTGTTCAATAATACTCAGTTGGAGATAAAACGTACACAAAAGAAAGCAATACAGCCCGAACTTAAGGAGCAGATAAGAGGTGAAATTAAAAAACCCCCAAAAAACTACAATGATGAAATTTCCACAACAGAACAGGAGAAGTATTTACCAAATTCAAGGAGTTAACAAGACACAGTCTGTTGGAAGGATGCCAACCAAGATAAAACACGCCTTGTTTTCAGCATTTGCCAGTATGCAAGTCCAAACTCTTATTCAGTTATCACAGCTGAAGTCCATTAAGAGGATCAAGGCCCTCTCCTCCTGGGTAAACCACGTCTTTCCCTTATCCTCTCCTCCCTGCCTGCCCTAGGATGGATAAGTGATGCCTGGGTCCTCCTCTGACTGTTCAGCCAGCCTCTGCCCTTCCCCAGCCTCATTTACAACCTCCAGAGCCACACTTCCACTCCCTGTCAGCTGTTCCTCCTCTCCCTCAGAGTCAGCCTCCACCAGGGGCATGACAGGTAGTTTCTTTGCAGAAGTGGAACAGGTTGATATTAATTAATAGCTCGGAAACATCTGCTTCAGTTATTAGAAGACATGTCCTTCATGAGGTCATTGTTTTAGTAAATGCCTTGGCATCTTAGTAATGTTTTGGCAACACAAGTATTATATATTCATGCATGTATATAATAATAATAATAATTCTATTCTCTCTCTCTCTCTCTATATATATATATATATATTCTTATGTTTTCGCGGGTATTTATATGTATGGTATTTTGGTTTCTTTGGGTATTTTCCCACCTATAATAAAAGCACAAATATTAAGACATGGGAAAATACCCGAAGAAACCTCAATACCATACATACATACATACATATATATGTATGTATATGTATATGTGAATATATATATATATATATATTCTTAAGTTTTCGCGGGTACTTACATGTACGGCATTCGGCTTTGTTCGGGTATTTTCCCACATCATAGTAGTTTTGCTTTTAAAGTTGTAGCGATGTTTCAGCAGAATCTCATCTGCCATCATCAGGCTTCTGTATAGTGTTCATCTGTGAGTCAGGCTTTTATAGTGGTTTCAGATTTAAATTTGGGGCAGCCTATTGCTGTGCCAGAATGGTTTTTTCTTCACCCTGATTGGTTGGGAGTCTTGCTCTGTGTTTATTGGTCTTGGAGTTCGCTGTGTTCTGCTTGCTTGGTGTTTCTAATATCTCCTGTCTGTTTTTTGTCTCTTTTTGTCTCTTGATTGGCTGGCAACATTGTGTTACTTTATTGGAGGCCTTTAGTGCAGCTTGGCTCCGGGTAAATGGATGACTATCATTAGTTAGGAAGCTAGGTTTCATCTGGGTGCCTGGTTGGGGTGTGTTTGAGCTGGATGTATCGGGGGGGGGGGGGGGTCTGTCTGTGCACTATACAGAAGCCTGGCAGATGAGATTCTGCTGAAACGTCACTACAACTTTAAAAGCACAACTACTATGACGTGGGAAAATACCCGAACAAAACCGAATGCCGTATATACACACACACACACACACACACACACACACACACACACATACACACATACACAATTCAAATTGGGAAGTGTATGCCTTAATCCATAACAAATCAAATAAATACTCCATTTCTACTGGTTTGGTACTTCTTTTGATTCCACATGCAAATCCTGTACAGTATGTGTCACATATCCAAAACAAAATGCAAAATTTCATCTGATCACAATTGTTATGAAGAACGTCTTATGGGAGATTGCTGAAACCAAAGCAGAATACCAACATGTAGCCCAAATCTGCAAAGATGAAGTCAGGAAAACTAAGGCTCAAAATGAACTAAGATTTGCAACAAATGTCAGAAATAATTTTTAGAAGTTTCTTTCAACAAGTGAAAAACAAGAAAAAAAAGTAAAGGAAATGATCAGTAATGGAGAGGTGGTGATGGGCAGCAGGGAGAAAGTGGAACTGTGTGATGTCACCTGTGTGACGTCATGGCTCCTCCACATCTTCCTCAGAGCCCTCGAGGGAGTAAGAGAGCAGTTCTGGCATGTCTGGTAGCACTGACCCTGAACTGCCAGCAGAACAAGCCTTGGCTGGGGAGAGCTCACAGGCCAATGAGGAAGAAGGCCTTGGTAGATGCTAGAGTAAGCAGAGCAGAGAGGCAGAGATCTGCTAGATTGATGGAGAAAAGGCCTGCCCTCTTAATGGGCTGCACTGGGAGGAGCTATTTAACATGGCAGGCAGAGGGAGGCATTGCTGGAAACATGTGTGAGTCATGCAGTGGTGGTATTCAGCCAGTTCTCACCGGATCGGGTGAACCAGTAGCAAGAATGGCATAGGTTTCCAAACTGGTAGTAAGTTCTGGCTGGCCATGCCCCCCACCTGGTCACCCTCCCGCCCAAAGCTCGCTCACCCGCCTGACATTCACCTAAGGCATTTCTTTTCTTTTTTCCCCCCTCCTGACAATAAGCTGTAGATACAATCAGCTCTTCCAGGATTCTCCTTGTTGAGGCCCAGGAAGGCAAAAAATGGAGGGAGGAGCTTAGTCCCCCCTCCATTTTTTGCCTTCCAGAGCCCAAGAGGAGACTTGGGGAGCAGAAACAGCCCCCAGAGGCTCTTCTGAGGCTAGGAAGCTCCCAAAATGGAGCTTGGAGGGGTGCTGCATGCCCCTCTCATTCTCTGTTCCTTTTCTTCCTGAGCCTTAGAGGAGCCTTAGGGGAGCAAAAACAGCCCCCCAGAGGCTCCTCTGAGGCTAGGAAGCTCCCCAAAACAGGTGGGGGCTGCAAAAAAAAAAGCCATGCCCACCCAGTCACATGGCCACACCCACCAAGTCATGCCCACAGTAAAAGTGTAAAAGTTTTGAATCCCACCACTGGGGTCATGGCCAGATAGTTATTTGTGTTTCTTGGACTCTGAAGCTCATGGACTTAATTCAGTTCAAGGAGCATTTATGTTTGTATTTGGAGCAGCCAGTGATCTGTTGGGTGGATTAATTGACCTTTGCCTAGAAGGTTAATCTGGAGCTAATTCTTGGTTGGCTTCATTGAAAATGACCCCCTGAACTCCTTGTACTATTCCCGTGACTTCTCCTTACAAGCCGTGAATCTCGTACCACAGGACTTGTTGACAAACCTCAGTGGAAGCCCCTGACCTGGGAAGGGGATTTTGGGCTGTTTGTTTTTGGAACCTACCCAAGCAAAACCTTTATTTCCAAGACTGTTTTTGGTTTGGGTGTAAGCTTGTTTTGCTTTTGGCTATCTACTTGGTCACAAGCCAATTACTGTGCTAAGCTTGCAGCTGGGGGGTTAGTTGAAAACCTGATATAGAACTGTTCAGGGAACAGACTGGATAGAACTCTCTACACCAACCCTAAGTGTGGGTGAGTGGAGAGAGCACAAACTTCTTAATTCATTCTTTGCATCTTTCTTTACTCAAAAGAAAAAAGAGTCAAACTATCAAAAGTAATACTGTAAAAGTCAAAATAATGATATAAAATAGGTGAGAAAATGGTAAGACAACATGTATTCATCCTGAGTTCAATTCCCTATAACCAGATAGATTACAGCTATCTGAAAGGGCTGCTGGCAAAGGTGATTTCAGAACCACTGAACTATATCTTTCAAAGATCCCCGAGCACCAGGGAACTAACAGAGGACTGGAACAGAACTGATATACAGAATTTTTAGCCTAATATCAATACCTGAAAAAATCCTGGAAAATATAATTAAGTAATAGATCTGTGAACACCTTAGAAACAAGCAAAGGTATTAGTAGAAGCTAAATGGGTTTCTCAAGAACAGATCATACCAAACAAACCCTATTGCATTATTTGACAATTTGACTAAATATTATAGACATGTGATAGTATACCTGGACTTCAGCAAGGCATCTGACAAAGTAGACCATAACCTATTTCATGGTAAGATAGAAAAATATAGGATAGACAGCATCATCACTAGATGATTCATAATTAGCTGACCAATCATACACAGCATCTAGTCTTCAATTGAACTACATCTACATGGAGAGAAGCACACAATTGGATACCACAAGGTTCTGTCTTAGGCCCAGTATTCTTTAATATTTTCATAAACAACTTAAATAAGGTGATAGAAGGGGAACATATAAATTTGCAGACAACAGCAAGCTGGGCGGAATAGCCAACAATTTAGAAGATAGGCTCAAGATCCAGAAGGATCTTGAAAAATGTGAACATTGATCCCTATTCAACAAGATGTGGTGAGAAAACTAAGATTTTATACTTAGGCAATAAAAATCCAAATTCACAGGTATACAATTGATGGTATGTGGCTCAACAGCAGTGACTATAACAGGGATTTAGGAGTTCTAGTGAACAATCACTTAAATATGAGCGAGCAGGGTGCTGCAGCTGCCAAAAAAGACAATGTACTCTTTGGCTACATCAATGGAGGAACAATAAAATAATATTAAGTTCCATGAAGTGTTATTACCACTTTATACTGCTTTGATAAGTCCACACTTGGATTACTGTGTCCAGTTTTGCTTATCATGATACAAAGAAAGATGTTGAGACTTTAGAAAGACTGCAGAGAAGAACAACAGGATGATTAGGAGGCTGGAGACTAAAACATATGATGAACAGTTGCAGGAACTGAGTATGTCTGGACTAATGAAGAGGACTAGGAGTGACATGATAGCAATCTTGCAGTATTTGAGGGGCTGTCACATAGAATTGAGGATCAACCTACTCCCAGTGGTGGGCTGCAAAAGGTTTAAGAATCGGTTTGGTGAGCGTCCCTTCCAACTCTGTTATTCTGTATTATGTAATTATTGGTCCCAGTTTTCTTACTCAGAAATATTTCAGGAGGTGCTGAATATCTTAACTGGAAGTAACTAGTATACATGTTAGAAGTGCACAGAAGCTGAATTAAAATAAAACGTTGCAGAAAGCTAAATATGTTTGCTTTTAAATCTCTCTATATAAAAGCAAACTACCACTCACCCATCATCACAAAATCTTCAGAACTGTAAAGCCTACAAAGTTGAAATTTGCCACGTATGTTCTTCTTGGCTTCTAAGTGCTCACTAAAAAAGGATTTTTCGAAATGACCATCAGAGCATTAGTATTTCATATATTATTATTAATACACTCTGATGCTAAGGAGTTCTACTCCCCCTCCCCACCTAAAAAGAAATCTGTTCCAAATGCAAAACACAAGCAGAGGAGAGGAGTTCCAGTTTCAGTTTTACAGTTTTTCACAGCACCAAGCAACTTTAGTACAGAACAGTTGAGCTAAGCCACACCCAGGCTCCTTGCTGTCTCCTTCTTGCTCACACAGCAAATACTGTTTCAGTTTCCAAACAGCCCTCCGCTCTCCCACACATTGACAGAATGCTAGCCAGATGAATACCAATGAATGCTGGTAGGCAGAGGCAGAATTTTTGCTTTCTTATTTTCTTTTCCACAAACTAAGCCCGACCACATAGTTTCATAGCAAGGCACAAGTATCAAGCTAGTGCATTATAAATCTGTACAACTACTCTACTAAAGCTTCATGCAAGAAAATGGATTGGCTTGATTTATGATGTTCAAATGAACATGTCACTTACATCTTAACATCTTTAGTCCAGGAATTTATTGTCATCTAAAAGGCAGGTTTACTTTTCATCATGCTTTACATCACACCACTGTGCAAGTATCAAGTTTGAAACATGATATTTTACTGTTCTTTTTGTATAGAAAGAAAGCCTGTGGCTAGGCTGCTGAGACTGTCAAACAGTGGGGCCAGGTGGGGGGAGGTTTAGGGTAGGGAAATGACAAATGCAATAATAATATTGAGAGAATTCCAAAGCACTGGAGAAAAGTTATAAGACCATTAACTGTAAATGTTACATTCCAAATTCTCATGAAAATCTATTACTATTGCTTTCTAATATTAATATTCACTGTCCTTAGATGAGCCATAAAAAACTGCTAAAGTCTCCACATAGTCTCCTATTTCAATGTAGATATAAGAAAGAAAGAAAAAAACATGTGTCTTTCTCTTTTTTTTCATCAGCATTCTATGTCTTGGCCCAATAATATATTTTTTTCCTAACTTTAAATCTATATTACTGTATAACACTGCCAAAATTAGATTGATTTCCTAAAATGTAATTTCTCTTTCCAAAGAGGCTTCTGTTTTCTAATCTTGTACTAGTGGGGCAGAGCCTTAGTTTTTTTCAGTTTTTGTTTAGATGTGTTTGTTGGTATGTTTATTTTTTAATTTAAAAAAAAACCTTAAAGAAATATTGCCCCGTGGCAATACTATGGAAGGAATGTTGTTATGCATCTCTCATCTATTTTGTATCTTCGCTAAGGTAGAGGTAAAGGTTCCCCTTGCACATATGTGCTAGTTGTTCCTGACTATAGGGGGTGGTGCTCATCTCCATTTCAAATCCAAAGAACCAGTTCTGTCTGAAGACATCTCCGTGGTCATGTGGCCAGCATGACTAAATACCAAAGACACATGGAACACTGTTACCTTCCCACCAAAGCGATCCCTATTTTTCTACTTGCATGTTTACATGCTTTCAAACTGCTTGGTTGTCAGAAGCTGGGACATGTAATGGGAACTCACCCCATTATGTGATACTAGGGATTTGAACCTCTGAACTGCTGACCTTTCAATCAACAAGCTCAGCATCTTAGTCACTGAGCCACCCTCACCCCCTACCCATTTTTTTTTAACATCTTCCCTAGCTGTCCACAATTCTCTGTGTGGTGAGAAAGTTCTCCTTGATATCTTCTCTTGGAATTTAATCAACGCACTGGAAGTTAGCAAGGTTGAAGATGATAAAACTGTAAAAGATAAATACATTCATGCCTTTAGCTATTTTGCAGTTAAACCCAACCCATGAGAATTTTCATTTGAAAATGAAAACCATTTCTTTTCTATCGGATGGAATTACAGGAAAGCTTACTTAGCATTAGTATATTGTTTCTTAGCAATCTGTGCAAACAGCTCATTCAGAACTTTATCAAATTTTCAAACTATACATTGATGTGAAGCAAACTGAGATTGCCATGGCTTACTTTGTAACATTCAACTGTCAGGTTGCTATAAGAAATACAAGTATCAATCCACATCAGTTTTTTTTTTCCAAAACTTACCTGAAAAAGATATAGTACTCATTCATATAATACAACCTTTCATTTTATCATTAAATTAATCAAATAACTCTGACTTGCATCAACATTACAAAACTTTTTCCCGCCTGGAAGCATTAGGACATTTTTCCTTGCTCAAATTTAGCACCTTCAATATTCCATTTGCGGAGCTCTTATTTTGGTGTAAGGTTTTCCAGTACAAATGTCACAGCAATAAATGAAATAATCCAATACACAGAAAAGTTGGCCTTGTATCCTATATAATTCCTCAAGTTGATAGGAGATAAGTTATTTTTCTCCCACTCCCAGATTGAAAAAAATAAAATGCTTGACCTTTACAAATATCCAGACAATCTGTGTGCGTGTGTGTGTGTGTGTAAATAGAAAATAGAATAGAATTTTATATTCTATTCAATGCAACTTTCTTACCATCTTGTTTTCCAGACATTGAATATGAACATATTTTAATATAGTATTACTTATCTTTTTTAACAGGATGAATGAATCCTTTCCCTGGTGCAAAAGGAATTGTGAGTTGGAACATTTGTAGAGTGAGCAGAACATTGCTTTTTTGTTAGACTAGTCTGGTTTTCTGCATGAAATAGGAAGCACTGAGAACTTGTGACATAAATACACTTTAGACTCATTTAAAATATTCTGCTGAAAAACAGTTTTATTAGTGAAGTGTTATAGGGTGAGGGTTTGGATTTGGAGTGAACAAATATTGATGAATTATATAAACCAAAGGCATGAGTTGCCTACTAATATTTTAAAGAAGTAATACTGTAGATTTCCATTATATATTACTGTTGTACTCTTGATTTCAGTATCATCAATGCTACTAAGAAACTTTAATGGTCCATCTTATTCTCACTTTACACTACATGAACAATTATAAAATTTATTTTGACAAGTTTCAGTCCAGTTTTTGGCCAGTGTTTAGTATGGGACAATGTAGGTCATACTTTTTGTTGACCTGTGAGGTTGAGGTGTTCTTTGATCTCTCTGTGACTTTTAGTATTCTGTTGGGTTGACTTCAGGAACTAGGACATGATTATTTGATGTTATTATTTGTTATTTGTTCTTCAGTAGGCCCATCCCAAAATTTACTTATGTTAAAGGATTATATTCACTCAAACAATAGATACAAACTCAAGGTTAACCGCATCAAACTTGATTGCAGGAAATACGACTTCAGCAACAGAGTGGTCAATGTCTGGAATACTCTACCTGACTCTGTGGTTTCTTCCCCAAACCCCAAAAACTTTAACCATAGATTGTCTACTATTGACCTCACCCATTTCCTAAGAGGTCTGTAGGGAGCATGCATAAGCATACCAATGTGCCTACCATCCCTGTCCTATTGTTTCTTTTTATTTTTCTTATATGTATCCATTTCATGTATTCATAACTATGTATATACTTATACCTATTATCTTGTAAGCATTTAACAAATCAAATAAATAAATAAAAATAAATATGCAAACTATAATTAGATGGCAGAACTGTGTTGTTGTTTTTCTGTTTCTTCCTTTTGCAGCCCATATCAGGTAGCCCCACCAAATGTTGTTATTTTGTGCTTACTATTGTTGTGTATTTGTGGTTCCTATGTAAGTTCACTTAAAATCAGTCACAGGCTTGTCACCCATTTTTTTAGTTGCTTGAAGATGTGATTTATTTTTCCCTTCCTCTCTCCCATGACAATTCTGTTGTCTTCCTTGGTGGCGCTTACATGCAATGAATATTCCTTGGAGAGTTGGTGCTTCAGCAAAACTTTCATCCTCAAAGCCTGCCTGTGTCAGTCCACATGTCACATGAATGTCACACTAAAGCTAGAGTGCTGTGAGAATATTTTCTTTTTTCTTGTTTCATTAATATATTAACATATGGCTTTTTTAAAAAAAATGGTGAGAAAGTGTTCACCTTAGGCAATCCATTAAGAATATCCCCTTCACCATCATATATATACATTAGCCTGACTCACAGACGAACACAATATACAAGCTTGATGATGGCAGATTAGATTCTGCCGAAACATCACTACAACTTTAAAAGCACAACTGTAATGACGTGGGAAGATACCCGAACAAAGCTGAATACATACATACATACATACATACATACATACATACATACATACATACATACAAAGTATATATATATATATTTCTGAGGTTCTCGCGGGTATTTGTATGTAGATCTTTGGTTATTAGGGTTTTCTCCCGCGTAAGATTGGCAGTATCTAGGCAAAGTTTCAATGAAGTCTCATTCATCATCTTCAGGCTTGTGTCTTCGTCTCTGTGCTTCTCTGAGAATTTAGGCTGCCTCAAATTTAAATCTGAAACCACTATAAAAGCCTGACTCACAGATGAAC